>JAODAL010042855.1:0-34410 GCA_025379985.1 Phyllomedusa bahiana
TGGGGGGGGCAAAAAAAGAAAAGTTTTAGCGGCAGCTTTGCTACTGCAGGGGGAGGGAGGGGGAAAAAAAGAAAGATCTGAGGAGTCATGACTACTGGGGGGGAGGGAGGAGGGCAGAAGAAAGAAAGATCTGACAGGCAGCATGCTAGGGGGGGGAGGGGGGAAAAGCAGAAGAAAAAAAAAGATCTACAGGCATCATGACTACCAGGGGGAGGGAGGAGGCAAAAAAAGATAAAAAATTGAAGGCAGTCATGACACTGCAGGGGGGAGGGGGATAGCAAAGAAAAGATAAGATCTGACGGGGGGCAGTCCCCAAAACTACTGCAGGGGGAGGGGGGAGGGCAGAAAAAAGAAAAGATCTAGCAGCAGCCCCACGACAAAAGCGGGGGGGAGGGGGGAGGGCAGAAGAAAATTTAAAAGACGGCAGGCTCTTTGACTTCTAAAGGGAGGAGGCAAAAAAGAAAGATAAAATTGAGCAGGCAGTCATTGACTACTGCAGGGGGGAGGGAGGAGGGCAGAAGAAAAGATAAGATCTGAGCAGGCAGTCATTGACTACTGCAGGGGGGAGGGAGGAGGGCAGAAGAAAAGATAAGATGGATGGAGCAGGGAGCTGACCCCATGTTTACTTTAAATTACTTTACATGACCCTCTGGCTCTCCTACACATAAAGGCGTGGGGGAACCTCAGAGAGCCATTGTAATGTGGGGAGACCAAGTAGTGGTGGGGGCTGACGGAGAAGGGCAGTCACGCCCCGACACTTGTTCCCCTCCCTTCCTTTCAAAGCTATTCCCCCGCCCTGCCTCAAAAAGAAGTGCAAACAAAGGGAAACCTTGCCAGGAGCTGCAGGAGATATTGTCAGCACATAAAAATAAAATTTAGAAGGGGTGCGCTGGCAGGCTACATTTTTTTTTAATCATATATATTTGAGAAAAGTGATTGAACACTCATTTTGGAGGATTCCACGTCAACATAAGATCATAGCAAAACTCTTTTAAGTGTCTAGGAATATCAAGCAAGATAAGTATTGTGCATACTATGGGGCCAATGGTTGCAGGGGCCCAACTTTGAACTGTTTGTCCTGCTTGCTGTGACACTTGCGTAGCAACTTACTGCATAAGTGAAAGCTTCTGTATCCAGATGTATTAAGCTCTGCGACAACGTTGGCAGACTCCAAAACACAAACAGGAAAACATGGAAGTTCACCAGCAGTTACAAGAAATAACAATACAAACATTTTTAATAAAGAAACCAACGGGATGAAAGCAGACGCAGCGGATAGGGATGGGTGCGTGGTTTGATGGGAATTCCACATGCAAATTCAATCCAGAAACAGAAGAAGTAGTTTTTTTTTACTGCCCCTAACAATTTCCCAAAAAATTTTCCCCCCTAAACCTAGCCCTCTCGCTAAAACCAGAACATTTATCCTTGAAACTGATCCTAAACTTTCCTCAAAATGTCCCCTAACTAAAACAAACCCCCAAACAAAAGGGCCTTAGGACCCCGGAACTCCCAGAAGCAGCGGAATCTGCATAAAGACCACACTGATATTCTCAGGGACCACAAACTCTAGAACTTGGCCAAACAGAACTTAGTCAAGAAACAACAATATAATGGAACTCACCCCAACTGGGCGAGATAAAAGATTTCAAGGAACAACAATATGCAAGACTGAAGGGATATCACCCAACCTTCAAATCCCCCAAAACACTCCTAACTACAATACAGATACGTTACCGATACGAATGTTGGGTGAAGGTCGGTTAGAGCTTTATTAACCATTTTTTAAGAAATGTTAAGCCTTAAACCCTTTTCCCTGTAAACGTTTTCTTGAGGGTAAAGCCCACCACCAGACTCCCAGAGAGCAACTATGCCAGCGGGCACTCACCACTGCTTAAAACCCCCTCTTTTATTGAAGAAATTTTGGAGCCGGGTCCAAAAATAAGAAGGAATCAGAATAGAAAACATCTCATAACCCACAATCACATCCCCAAAACACCAAAATCGAAAACTGATGAAAATAAAGAGGGGAGAGACGGGGGAACCCCAAAAAACTGCGAATGTCCCCAGGGAAGAAAAAAGGTCATAGCACCACAGGGGTTTAAATAACCAAATGCCTGAAGAAGGGGCCAGACTAGGAAACACCAATTCTGGTCCACTTCATAAACCAAAGATTACAAGGGAAAGAAGAGAATTTTGATAAGGGGAGGGAGACACTAGACTTAAACCCACCCCCTACCACCCCCCAGTCAGAAAAACTCTTTTTAAATTTTTGATCAAACAAAAGGGCTTTTAAAAACAGATTTTTTAAAAAACAAAAACTTACAAGACAAGAAAGGGGCTTGCAGTTTCTCTGCAACAAAAGTCGACTCAAAAGAGCTTTAAAAGACTAAAACTCTCAGACTCCCGGGTGTGGCCCGGTCAGCTGACTGCTCAATCCAACAAACACTACAACAAAACAGACCAAAACCAAAACTCCGCTGATTAATAAGAGAGAGTTTTCCCACCATTCATAAAAAGTCTTATAAATCAAGATTCATTTCCGGTAGCGAGCTCTAGTAGTGGCAGCAGGCAACCAGAATTATATCATTATCAAACAGAGCCCCTTGTACTGATGTGGGTCTGTGACCGATATGTATGTTACAGAGGTTTTTTGGCAGAAGTGTGAAGCTCCACTTATAAAACTACTCTAGTATAGGGTATAGGATAAGTGATAAATGTCCAATCAGTAATTTTGGATTCAGGTATTGGGAGTGATGTGATAAGGGATAGAGACAAAAAGGAGCAATATAGTGAAGGGTCACCACATACTGTATATGTCAACATGAGTGGAATGAAAAAATACTGGGGCACATTTATAAGGGAAATTGACCAGTTTAAGGCCTATTTTGACCCAAAATTTATAGCCCCAGCCCCAAAAAAATTTTTATTAGTGTTAGACAGTTTCTAGACACTTCTGAGCTTCGTCTGACAAAGTAGCACAGATGTGGCTTTGTGACAAGGGGACGTGGCTTAACTTGTAATGTCATGCAACAAAAAAATGCACATAAATTTGGGTGCATTTAGTGGCATAATGTAAGCCAACTAATAGAGGGTGTAAAGCTGGACTAGACTAAAAAATTTATAAAACCCCGATATATTTGGTCTTTTGGGTGCCCATCTAAGTTTACACAGTTTTTGATGAATTGCCCATTTTCGCCCCTAGGACAAGGCTCAGGTGGTTAATACTGTTTTGGAATTAGAATTTAGGAAATGCTTGTTCGTGCCACTAATGATTGATATCTAGCACCGTATCGCTGGTTACTTATACAATCCTCCGCTGTTTTATAGGAAACTCGCTGTCTGCAATACTAGATGGAAAAGCGAGGCTCACGTTCATGACCCGCGATGAAGACTACATCATCACCATGCGTAGCGCACGAAAGGAAAACCGAAAAGGACCCGGGGACGCTGGACCAGCTTGACAGGGGCTCTCCGGGGTTACAACATTCTTAGAAAAAGGACATGTTATCGATTGGTGTGATCCGACTTGGGAAGGCCTCCAGGAACAGGGTCCCCTTCACTGCTGACCAGGCGAGGGATTTTATTTTTAGCCATAGGCCCCCAAGGCTTTAAGCTGGGAAGAGTAAGGCTCCACTAATCAATTTTATTGTCCTGCAAATCCCCACTTTAAAGAACACAGTTTGAAAAAGTCATTTTTTTTGCAATTTTACTTGTTATTTTTTAGATTCTTCAAAATTTCTAGATTTCCATGTTTACACTTAAATATTATTTTTCACCAATTAAAGGTGACAACCACTTTATAAGAAAACAAAGGAGATGTCCAGCCCCTATTTGTGTTGTCAGGATCTTGTTTAAGGTATTTATCCTGTACTGATCCGGGTTTTCATCCGTATTTCCCCAGGCTGCACTCACTTTCTGCTGGTGCAGTCCGTACAAAAATTACTTACCGTACTGACCCCGAGTTAATCCTGCAATTCTCCAAGCTGCACTCACTATTTGCTGGTCATCATGTACATCATTTTTATCCCGTACGATCCTGAGTTAACCCTTATTTACCCAGACTGCCCATATTTTGCTGGGGCAGTCACTGTACATACATTACTTATCCTGTACTGATCCTGAGTTACATCCTGCATTATTCTCCAGAGCTGCACTCACTATTCTGCTGGTTCAGTCACTGTGTACATACATTACTTATCCTGTACTGATCCTGAGTTACAATCCTGTATTACCTCCAGAGCTGCAAATCACTATTCGCTGGTGCAGTCACTGTACATACATTACTTATCCTGTACTGATCCTGAGTTACAATCCTGTATTATCCTCCCAGAGCTGCACTCACTATTCTGCTGGTGCAGTCACTGTGTACATACATTACTTATCCTGAAAAGATCCTGAGATACATCTTGTATTATCCTCCAGAGCTGCACTCACTATTCTGCTGGTGCAGTCACTGTGTACATACATTACTTATCCTGTACTGATCCTGAGTTACATCCTGTATTATACTCCAGAGCTGCACTCACTATTCTGCTGGTGCAGTTCCCCTGTGTACATACATTACTTATCCTGTAGTGATCCTGAGTTACATCCTGTATTATACTCCAGATCTGCACTCACTATTCTGCTGGTGCAGTCACTGTGTACATACATTACTTATCCTGTACTGATCCTGAGTTACATCCTGTATTATACTCCAGAGCTGCACTCACTATTCTGCTGGTGCAGTCACTGTGTACATACATTACTTATCCTGTACTGATACTGAGTTACATCCTGTATTATACTCCAGAGCTGCGCTCACTATTCTGCTGGTGCAGTCACTGTGTACATACATTACTTATCCTGTACTGATCCTGAGTTACATCCTGTATTATCCTCCAGAGCTGCACTCACTATTCTGCTGGTGCAGTCACTGTGTACATACATTACTTATCCTGTTCTGATCCTGAGTTACATCCTGTATTATACTCCAGAGCTGCACTCACTATTCTGCTGGTGCAGTCACTGTGTACATACAATACTTATCCTGTACTGATACTGAGTTACATCCTGTATAGTACTCCAGAGCTGCGCTCACTATTCTGCTGGTGCAGTCACTGTGTACATACATTACTTATCCTGTACTGATCCTGAGTTACATCCTGTATTATCCTCCAGAGCTGCACTCACTATTCTGCTGGTGCAGTCACTGTTTATACATTACTTATCCTGTTCTGATCCTGAGTTACATCCTGTATTATACTCCAGAGCTGCACTCACTATTCTGCTGGTGCAGTCACTGTGTACATACATTACTTATCCTGTACTGATCCTGAGTTACATCCTGTATTATCCTCCAGAGCTGCACTCACTATTCTGCTGGTACAGTCACTGTACATACATTACTTGTCCTATTTTTTGTTAGATATCTCATTTTAAACACAATCAATCTAAACATTTTTTCTACCAGGACTTCTGTACGGCACTATGACCATGGAGCTCGGAGGAAAAGTGACAATTGACTGTGAGAAAACCAGATACACCACAGAGCTGGAGTTTAAATTAAAGGTGAGAAACTTATAGATCTTTAAGAGACAGGTCCATATTTCAGCAATGGTGAAATTCCTCTTGGTGGTAACATCCCCCTTTCTGCTGCTTTTGACTGCCTAAATAGCTGCACCTGGCTGCTGGCATGGACCACTCTCTGCCTGGGACTTTGTAGCCTTCCATATTTCAAGGCTTTAAAGTCTCCTTTAGATAACTCCTAGCTAGAAGCTGCAAACCCCCTATGGTAATTTTCCCCAACAGTTAGAAATTGGTCCATTAACAGCAAGGAAAAAAAGTGTTGTTGTTCTTAGCAATCAATGCAATAGGTAGAATCTTAAAGGGTATTCCCACTTTAGACAGAGTATATACCATCAATGTCTGATGGCTGCGGTCCCACCTCTGGGACCTGCACCTATCTCCTAAACAAGCCCTGAAACCTGTCTGTTCTGAACTGAGAAGTGATCAGGACTCTCTCATAGAAATTAATGGGAGTTCCAACTGCAGCTGGGCATCGTCACTCGGCTAAACTCGAAGCTCCCACTCATGTCTATGGGAGAGTCCTGATCACCTCTCTGTACAGAACAGAGAGGTGTCAGGGAGATGGGTGAGGATCCAAGAGGTGGGACAGCACCTATCAGACATGGATGGAATATCCTAGTGATAGGCCATCATTGCCTAAAGTGGGAATACCCTTTTAGTTAGTTCCTATGGGAGATCCCACTTGAAAGTAAACTTTTGCTCAAGCCTGGGTTCACATGTTGCAGTTTTTTGTGTTTCTTTGCTGCGTTTAATAAAAAAAAAAAGTCACAAAGCATGCAGGAAAAATGTGTGTTTTCTTAGTAACTAATAATTCAAAAATTTTAAATTAATTAAATTGGTAATGATTTTATTCAGGTATTTTTAAAATTCATAAAAAAATTATCAAATTGGAGTTCATAAAGACTATTACAAAATACATTGCTGTTCTGCTTTTGCTTGATTCCAGAGTTAGAGCAGTTCTTTTCTCCTGCTAACTGACACAAAGTTTCCTAGGCTATTGACCTCCTCCCTCTGCTCTAGCAGTGGCCTGGTTAGTGATGTCACTTCCTGCTGTGTCTTATTAGCAGGATGGAACTTTTCATTCTCTTATCTTATCTTTCTATCAAGAAAAACTTTAACCCTTAGGGCCGTTTACACGGCACAGGACAAATACCGGTTGGTTTATCCGCGATGAGCGGAGAAAAGCCCTCCCCCTTCACATTTGCTTGCCCAGATTCTGTCCGAAAATCGGATGGAAGAATGTATATGTTGAATGTTTTGTGGGCGGCCCGCAGGAGGAAAAACCGGCGGGTGAAGAACCCGTGCAGTGGGGACAGTGGGGACTGCTGCACGGGTTTTCCATAGAGCCCCATTGTGCTCGTTAGCAGCCGGTTTTTCAGAAGGTCTGCACAACTGCAAACCGCCTGAAAAAACGTCCGAAAACCCGTGCAGTGGGGACTAAGCTATGTCTACATGGCAATGGTAAAATGCAGTCAAAAATACAACGGTATTTTACCATCGACGTACCATTTTTTTTGCGCGGCTTTTGTGGTCGTATTTCGTCCGACCGTAGTACATTGAATTGTACTAGAATACGGCAGATTATAGAATATGTTTAATATTGTTTTAAAATCAGACAACAGAAAATCCGTGCTGTGTAGACTATAGCTTTGATTTTCTATTGAGGTCTATGGGTCACCGGTTATAGTCGGAATTTTGCAGATTATACTGAATCTGCTTAAAAATCTGACCAAATGTGGAGATAATGGCCTTAAAGTTACTGACCTGGGAGCTGCCTTGTACCATCCTGTCAGGTCTGCAGAGCACACAGCTGTGTATTTACACTTAAGATAACAGAGTCACTCAGCAGCTAACAGTCTGTCTTGGCAGAATGTAAGTTTCTCGTCTCTCACTAGAAGCTTCCTCTCATGACAAATGAGCTCACATGTAAAACCAGACATCATGGAAAGGTCAGGAATCGTTGTTTGTCATAATTCCTCCATGGTAATGTCCCTGTAACAGGCACAGCTAGGAATAGGAGCTAGCAGAGCTGAAATGTCAGTCACTGCTGTAGACCCGCCCACAGCCTGAACAGGAAGTGGGAGCCTGATGCTGTAGAACCGCCCACAGCCTGAACAGGAAGTGGGAGCCTGATGCTGTAGAACCGCCCACAGCCTGAACAGGAAGTGGGAGCCTGAAGCTGAGGAAACACCCAAAGCCAGAACAGGAAGTAGGAGCCTGATGCTGTAGAAACACCCAAAGCCATAACAGGAAATGGGAGTCTGTAGCTATAGAGCTGCCCACAGCCTGAACAGGAAGTGAGAGCCTCAAGCTATAGAGCTGCCCACAGCCTGAACAGGAAGTGGGATCCCAAAACTGTAGAACCACCCACATGCTACGACTGAGAGCGGTCCATGCTCGAAACGCGTCATCTAGACTTGTCTCTTTGCTGTCACCATGTGATTTGTTTTTAAGCATCTTGGAATAAAGGACATGATTTTATAACTTTTCTGTGCCTCTGGAACTTGGGTGCTGACCATTGTGGGATCTCTGTATACCAGAACCAGCTACAGCCTGAACCGGAAGTGGGAGCCTAAAGCTGTAGAGAAGCCCACAGCCTGAACAGGAAGTGGGAGTCTGAAGCTGTAGCACCACCCACAGCCTGAACAGGAAGTGGGAGTCTGAAGCTGTAGCACCGCCCACAGCCTGAACAGAAAGTGGGAGCCTGAAGCTGTAGAGCCGCCCACATCCTGAATAGGGAGTAGGAGTCTGAAGCTGTAGAACTGTCCACAGCCTGAACAGGGAGTAGGAGTCTGAAGCTGTAGGACCGCCCACAGCCTGAACAGGAAGTGGGAGCCTAAAACTGTAGCACCGCCCACAGCCTGAATAGGAAGTGGGAGCCTGAAGCTTTAGCACTACCCACAGCCTGAACAGAAAGTGGGAGCCTGAAGCTGTAGGACCGCCCACAGCCTGAACAGGAAGTGGAAGCCTGAAGCAGTGGCACTGCCCACAGCCTGAACAGGAAGTGGGAGCCTGAAGCTGTAGGACCACCCACATCCTGAACAGGAAGTGGGAGCCTGAAGCTGTAGCACCACCCACAGCCTGAACAGGAAATGGGAGCCTGAAGCTGTAGCACCACCCACAGCCTGAACAGCTAAATTAGAAAGTCCCTTTAAAAAATGTATTGGTTTGTGGGTGCTTTTATTTTTTATGCATTTTTTTTTATCATCCATGAACCGAAATAGGAGTTGGCAGCTGACAGGATGTGCTGGGACTTGTAGTTTCTGAGCGAATAGGTTTTACATGAGCTCTTTTTTTTTGCAGCAATTGGCAAATCCATGGTGGTTTTTCCTCAATAGACCTGTGATAAAAAACACAACAAAATCAATCCCTGGCAATGCCCTGTGATAGTCCCTGCTCTTTCAGGTATAACGAGGAGTCATCTGGATGTAGCAGCTCTGATGCATATACAGTGACCGGGTACCTGAGCATATAAAGTGTGGTAATGAAAGAGTCTCAGAGCGGCAGCCGGGACCCCGCACTATATTGTTTTACGGGAAATGATTTTGTTGAGGAGATCATAAAGCTGCGGCGCGAAGAGACTGTAACAGAACAGATGCATAAATAGGAGGTTACTGTCACAGGTGGAGATGGATGGAGCCGCGAGGAACGTGGGCATCACATTCACTCTGCAACATTGCTATTTCCCGGTCATGACTGCAAATAAGAAACCGAAATAATGACCCCATATATCTGATTCTACTGCACATGACTCAGACCAAAGAACTAGAGGCACCGGTGTCCTTAGCATAGAGACTATGTGACCCAAAAGCTGAGGGCCCTGATCCTATAGCACTACTCCTTGAGGGCCCAGAGCAGAGGTGTAGACGTAAGTCTGTAGTGGTCATGTAATGGACGCACAGGTGCACATATTGGTACAGCAGGCCCTGTTCACATTGTGCCTCACTGTCACAATTGAAGGTATATGTCAGGGGCATTCCCCAATGTATAACTCCAACGTATATCTATGACAGCTGCCACATAGGCTCCCATGTTAGTAAAGGCCTATACCATGTGGTATATTTACTGGATGCTGCTGTATAGAAAAGTGCAGCATATTGGGCTCTTCTATGCTGCAAATAGATGTAAACCCTGATATATACAGGCTCTGATCGGCCTACAGGGAATGAGGGGACACCCCAGGGCATGGCAGACCTGGAAGAGAAAGATAAGCAGAAAAACGAGTCATGTGAGGTATGTGCAGTCATGTACAGTAGCTTTAGGGAGGGCCCCAATAATCAACTCTACTGGTGGGCCCCAAGAATCAGCTCCACTGGTGGCTCCAATAATCAACTCCACTGGTGGGACACAAGAATCAACTCCACTGGTGGGACACAAGAATCAACTCCACTGGTGGGCCCCAGTTATCGACTTCACTGGTGGGCCACAAGAATCAACTCCAGGGGTGGGCCCCAAGAATCAACTCCACTGGTGGGCCCCAAGAATCAACTCCACTGGTGGGCCCCAAGAATCAACTCCACTGGTGGGCCCCAAAAATCAACTCCACTGATGGGACAAAAGAATCATCTCCACTGGTGGGCCCCAATAATCAACTCTGTTAGTGGGCCCCAAGAATTAACTACACTGGTGTACCCCAATAATCAACTCCACTGGTGAGCCCCAAGACTCAACTCCACTGGTGGACCCCAAGAATCAATTGCACTGGTGGCCCCAATTATCAACTCCATTGGTGGGACCCAAGAATCAACTCCACTGGTGGGGCCTAAGAATCAACTCCACTGGTGGGCCCCAGTTATCGACTTCACTGGTGGGCCACAAGAATCAACTCCACTGGTGGGCCCAAGAATCAACTCCACTGGTGGGCCCCAGTTATCGACTTCACTGGTGGGCCACAAGAATCAACTCCCGTGGTGAGCCCCAAGAATCAACTCCACTGGTGGGCCCCAAGAATCAACTCCCCTGATGGGACCCAAGAATCATCTCCACTGGTGGGCCCCAAAAATCAACTCCACTGGTGAGCCTCAAGAAGCAACTCCACTGGTGAACCTCAAGAATCAACTCCACTGGTGAGCCCCAAGAATCAACTCCACTGGTGGACCCCAAGAATCAAGTCCCCTGGTGGCCCCAAGAATCAACTCCACTGGTGTGCCCCAAGAATCAACTCCACTGGTGGGTCCCAAGAATCAACTCCACTGGTGGACCCCAAGAATCAATTCCACTGGTGGACCCCAAGAATCAACCCCACTGGTGGCCCCAAGTATAATCTCCACTGCTGGGCCCCAAGAATCAATTCCACTGGTGGCCCCAATTATCAACTCCACTGGTGGACCCAAGAATCAACTCCACTGGTGGCCCCAAGAATCAACTCCACTGGTGAGCCCCAAGAATCAACTCTACTGGTGGGCCCCGAGAATCAGCTCCACTGGTGGATCACAAAAATTACAGTACAGTTATCAGAACTGTGTATTGTAGTGAACTATGCAGCTTGGTGTCCATCATAAGATCTGGACAATTTTATATTCCCTGTATTGTAGTTAATGTGGTTGAAATAATACATCTGTCCATCAAGTTCAACCAAAGGGGTGAGTGGTTGTAGATGATGGGAGGGTTAGAGGGAATGTTTAAGCTTGGTTTTTCCTACTGACGAAGACTTGAAGCCTGTAAGGCAAGAACCTACTCTATTTCTTTCCTGATCACAAAGTTGCCATCAGACTGGATCCCGATGTTTTATACGCCTCCATAAGTATTTAATTGGTTATGCCACCATAGTCAATGATGGCATATCGTTAGGATATGCCACCGTTGTCTGATAGGTGCGGATACCAACTCTGGGACCCGCACCTATCTCGGGAACGGGCCACCGAATCTCTCCGTGCTGACTGGAGAGTCGGTCGCGCTTGTGCACGACTCTACATTCTGCTCTATGGAAGTTCTGAGCAGAGCCGAACGCAGTATTCATAAATCCCATAGAATAGAAAGGAGACTGACTGCGCAAGCGCGGCCAGCTCTCCAGCTGGTGCTGCGAGTGGTGGACGTGTTCCCCACTCATGGCAAAACACCTTTAATATTATGTAGTAGTCAGTGGTAATCTTAGCTTTTCCTGAACCCTCTCCTGTTTCTGCTGTGACCAGCTCCTTAGGCGGCTATTCCACAGATTCACAGTTCTCATGGTGAAGGAGGCTTTTCCTCTCTGGAGACTGAATCTTTTTCTTCTCCAGATGGAGGGAATGTCTCTTTGTCTTTTGAGGGGTTTTAACATGAAAAGAGAAATCTTGAAAACTGTAAAGAACAGATACAGAAAGTACATTTGGAAAAAACTGTAACGTTTAATCATGCAATGAACAACATTAGATGTCCACCGTGATTTGTAACATCTTTATAAGGGTTGGAACGGAAGATTTCATAATCATCACCCTACATATGAGTGGTATCCCCTGTAGAGCGTGTACCCGATTCATCAACAGGGTGCAGGCTTTAATTAATCTGGCATCGGCTAAAAATGTCAGGTCAGACCCTTAGCAGTAAAGTGGTGACATCTTTGTTAAAGAGTTGCCCTCAACCCAATTTTCCTGTTGCATTTGGAAGTGTGAGTAAAAATGTGCAAGAGCTTTATAAATAAGGGATCACCCCAATCCAGTCTTTTATACCAGCAAGTTATCCATCTCCATACGGTGTACTGGTAATAATGCCGCCATACATGCCCATCACCCACTCTTCCACTTCTATGTCATTTAATTGCTCTCACATTTATCTTTCAGCCGTTCTTCGGGGGCAGTGATACATTAAACCAGATCTGTGGGAAGATAAAAACTGGCAGCGAAGTTCTGGCAAACTTGGACGGGCATTGGGTATGTATTTTATGTAGAGTAGGACACAAGTACAAGCAAAGGGTGGGGGTTGGGAATTCTTATTTCAAGTGTTACCCCAAGGAAAAACTGGAAGTTCAGGTTGTGTCCAGTATAATAGCAACTTATACAATTCTCTCACCCCCAGTGTGGGCAATTCAGGTTGGTTACATGGTAAAAAACCATAGTGTATGTCAACCCAGGCTTGGACTGACCCACAGGAGAGTAGCTTTAGAGTGGGCCCTAAGAATTAACTCCACTCATGGGCCCCAAGAATCAAACTGACTCGTGAGCCCCAAGAATCAACCTGACTCGTGAGCCCCAAGAATCAATCTCCCTCATGGGCCCCAAGAAACGACTCCATTGGTGGGCTCCAAGAATCATCTTAACTGGTAGGCCCCAGGCAACCCAGTCCAACACTGTATCAACCTGTGTAAGACTCTCCCATCCACAGCATGATAACCTTACCAAGAGACAGCCATTGTTCTCTCTCATGAACAGTGAAAGCCCACCATAAACAGTACAAGACACCACTATTCTCCCAAAATAAAACCAATGTTCCTCCTAAACAGTGTTAGGGATATTGTAATATACACACGAGAGTTTATTCTAAAAGTTCACCCAAAATGCCAGTGTTTCCCCGTAAATAGTGATAGAGATCTGCTAGGAGCAGTCTGGAAATATAGACCAGGCTCCGGGCGTCTCCTCCTAACACAAGTGTGGGAGGAAGTTCAGAGGATGGACTCAAACGGACAGCGTCATTGAAGCCGCAGCAATAGGACTTAAGTATTCCTTTCCTATACTACTATGTCATTGGAATGTTTTAATATATGTGTTACCGGAAGAAGGTTTTGAATAAAGTAGGAAGAAATTTTTAATGATTATGGCCGGCCGATTATATATTGCGTGTGTCTTGCATAGGGCTTGGAGACCCTACTGATGTGCCTGGCTTGGAATACTCAGAGTTAATACATGGTGATATTCATAACCAGGGCCCCCATCATAACCAGTGCCAGCCAGTATTGCATCATAACCAGGACCCCATCATAACCAGTGTCAGCCAGTATTGTATCATAACCAGGACCCCATCATAACCAGGGTCAGCCAGTATTGTATCATAACCAGGGCCCCCAACATAACAACTTCCAGCCTGTATTGTATAATACCCAGGACCCCATCATTACCAGTGCCAGCCAGTATTGCATCATAACCAGGGCCCCCATCATAACCAGTGCCAGCCAGTATTGTATCATAACCAGGGCCCCCATCATAACCAGTGCCAGCCAGTATTGTATCATAACCAGGACCCCATCATAACCAGTGTCAGCCAGTATTGTATCATAACCAGGGCCCCCATCATAACCAGTGCCAGCCAGTATTGTATCATAACCAGGACCCCATCATAACCAGTGTCAGCCAGTATTGTATCATAACCAGGGCCCCCATCATAACCAGTGCCAGCCAGTATTGTATCATAACCAGGGCCCCCATCATAACCAGTGCCAGCCAGTATTGTATCATAACCAGGACCCCATCATAACCAGTGTCAGCCAGTATTGTATCATAACCAACCAGGGCCCCCATTATAATCAGTGCCAGCCAGTATTGTATCACAACCAGGGCCCCCATCATAACCAGTGTCATCCAGTATTGTATCATAACCAGGGCCCCATCATAACCAGTGCCAGCCAGTATTGTATCATAACCAGGGCCCCATCATAATCAGTGCCAGCCAGTATTGTATCATAACCAGGGCCCCCATCATAACCAGTGCCAGCCAGTATTGTATCATAACCAGTGCCAGCCAGTATTGTATCATAACCAGGGCCCCCATCATAACCAGTGCCAGCCAGTATTGTATCATAACCAGGGCCCCATCATAACCAGTGTCAGCCAGTATTGTATCATAACCAGGACCCCAACATAACCAGTGTCAGCCACTATTGTATCATAACCAGGGCCCCCATCCTAATCAGTGCAGGCAGTATTGTATCATAACCAGGGCCCCCATCATAACCAGTGCCAGCCAGTATTGTATCAAAACCATGGCCCACATCATAGCCAGTGTCAGCCAGTATTGTATCATAACCAGTGCCAGCCAGTATTGTATCATAACCAGGGCCCCCATCATAACCAGTGTCTGCCAGTATTGTATCATAACCAGGGCCCCCATCATAACCAGTGCCAGCCACTATTTTTGTCATAACCAGGACCCCCATCATAACCAGTGCCAACCAGTATTTTATCCTGACCAGGGCCCCCATCATTACCAGTGCCAGCCAATATTGTATTGTAACCAGGGCCCACTATCTTAATTAATGCTAGCCAGTATTGTAACCAGGGCTCCCATCATAACCAGTGCCGGCCAGTATTGTAGCACAACCAGGGCCCCCATCATAACCAGTGCCAGGCAGTCTTATATCAGAACCAGTCTCAGCCAGTATTGTATCATGACCAGGGCTCCCATCATAACCAGTGCTGACCAGTATTGTATCGTGACCAGGGCCCCCATCTTAACCAATGCCAGGCAGTATTATATCATATTCAGTGCCAGCCAGTATTGTATCATGACCAGGGCCTACTATTATAAGCGAGGCCAGCCAATAGTGAATTATGACCAGAGCCCCTTACAATAACCAGTGCTGGCCAGTATTGTATCCTAACCAGTACTAAGCAGTGGTGTTGATCGAACTGTTCTAGAAACGTTTTTACTGTTCATTTGAGTAAAGTTCAATTCTAGTTCACCACGCCATTTTCAACAGCTTTTTGCCTTTTTGGCGGCCATCCAATCAGTGCAGAACACAGAGAAGTGTCAAAAACGTAATTGCTGAGATGTAGGGCTCTCATTGGCTGCTAAAATCACATGACCATGTTCTATATATTTCACTGTATTGCTTTGTGTACGCCATTTTCAGCTCACTCTCTGTACTGTACAGACTGCTCTTAGTTAGATAGCATTTTCCTCTCCATAGACAGCAATAGTTAGGGAGTTTGGTAGTGCTGGCTGCATCTTTCCCACACCCAGAAGCTGCTATTTGGTGACATTTGCAGGATCACATAACACCTTACTCTCATATACATGGATATATATTATACAGAGTGCTTGGATTTGCTAAATCATACTCAGTGCCCAAAAGGTCAGTTTTTGAAGTTTTGGGGGTTCAGTAATTGTATAACACACCATCTCCAAATCTCCTGTGTCAAAGGGGATTTGGGCCCCCTCAGGATGCAGGGCCCAAAGCAGCTGCCAGTGCTGCACCTGCTATAGCTATGCCCCTGCTTACAAGCTGTCCTCTTCTCAGCCATTGAAAGGAATGAAGTATTTTAGCCTCTCAATTTTTTTATGTCACTCTTAGAGCCAAATTGTCTTCACTAAGTTGTTCCACGTCTCCAGTTACTGTTATGGATGGTGATTCCAGCTTCTCCTCACCTGTAGAGGTATAAAAATTATCCAGAACATCTTCTCCCATTGACTTTAATGGGGTTGGCAGTTCAAGTTCGAATAGAACTTCGAACCGAACTCACAGAAGTTCATGGTTCTAATCGAAATAGAACTTTTTACTGTTCGCTCAACACTAATAACCATTATTGTATCCTAACTAGTGCCGCTATCATAATTATTGCCAGCCAGTATTGTATCATACCCAGTGCCGGCCAGTGTTCTATAACCAGTGCCAGCCAGTATTGTATCATAACCAGTGCTCTCCAGTGTTGTATTATAACCAGTGCCAGTCAGTATTATATCATTACCAGTGCTCTCCAGTATGAATATCCTCATGCAGCACCAGCCCTTACAATAGGAAACCTCAAGAGATCAAGGACAGTTGGTGAAAATGATTTTTCTTGGTGGCGTCTCAGTACAAGAGCCCTAGAAGTAGAAGGATAAGATACAAGACACTTCTGATTTAGCAGAATAGTTTAATGGGAGTAGTGGTGAATAAAGATAAGATGACAATGGCGTGGCCACCGAGGTGTGAGCGAGGAGATAACCTATACCTGCTCTTGTTCCAGGAGATAACCTATACCTGCTCTTGTTCCAGGAGATAACCTATACCTGCTCTTGTTCCAGGAGATAACCTATATCTGCTCTTGTTCCAGGAGATAACCTATACCTGCTCTTGTTCCAGGAGATAACCTATACCTGCTCTTGTTCCAGGAGATAACCTATAACTGATCTTCTTCCAGTAGATAACCTAAACCTTCTCTTGTTCCAGGAGATAACATAAACCTTCACTTGTTCCAGGAGATAACCTATACCTGCTCTTGTTCCAGGAGATAACCTATACCTGCTCTTGTTCCAGGATCGGGAGGTTTATCTGAATGATGTTCACTCCGGCCACAGGGACATATTCTGGAACCCGACTGCTGAGATCCGGAGACAGAGACTGAAGCGCCACATTGTGCTGTTCGAGGAGCAGACGGAAATGGAGTCGGAGAGGTGATGACGAGCTACAGACCATTAATCTGCAATGGTTCACATCCATCTATATCAGTGGTGTCCAACCTGCAGCTCTCCCGCTGTTGTTACAACTACAACTCCCAGCATATCAGGGTGTGAGGATGCTGGGAGTTGTACCACAGATTAAACATCACCATTGTTTATAGTAATAGAGGAGACATCTGGTATCACAATATTGTTTTAAAAGTCAGACAAGGAGAAGACCTGAACGGTCCCATGAGGCTCAAACAAGATCCACACTTTCTAGTAATCTGACACAAATTCCTGTAATATCTAATATCACAGACAATTTAATGATTTTACAGAGGACGGGGTGTCTCAAGTTCAGGGCCTCCATGTATTAGCTTACCTGACCTGACATATACATGTTCTCCATGTGGCCCACCAAACTGTTTCTAGCCCACAAACCGGACTGCAAAGGGGTGGGGGCTGTGCAAACCCACCCAAAATGGGCACTTCCTGGAGGTCCTGGGGGCATTCCCTGGTGGCTTGGATGTGTTCCCAGGAGGCTTGAGTGTGTTCCCAAGAGGTCCGGGGACATTCCCCTGGTGGTTTGGATGTGTTCCTTGGCAGTCTTGGGGGCAGTCCAAGGCAGTTTAGGTGTGTTCCCAGGCAGTTTGGTAGTGTTCCCAGATGATTTGGGTATATGTCCAGGCAGTCCAAGAACATTCCAAGGCAGTTTCTGAGTGTTACCCGGTGTTTTGAGTGTGTTTGCAGGTGGTTTGGGTGTGTTTCCAGGCAGTCTGAATGTATTCCTAGGCAGTCTGGGAGTGTTCCCAGGCAATATGAGAGCATTCCCAGCCGGTTTAGGTGTGTTCACAGGCAGTTTGGGTGTGTTCCAAGATGGTTTGGGAGTGTTCCCAGATGGTTTGGGTGTGTTTCCAGGCGGTTTGAGTATTGTCCCAGGCATTCCCAGGCGGTTTGAGTGTTCCCAGGCGATTTGGGTATTGTTCCAGGCAGTCCCAAGGCAATCCCAGGCGGTTTGAGTATGTTTTCAGGCATTCCCAAGGCAATCCCAGGCGGTTTAAGTGTGTTCCCAGGCGGTTTGAGTATGTTCTCAGGCATTCCCAAGGCATTCCCAGGCAGTTTGAGTGTGTTTCCTGGCAATTTGGGAGCGTTTCCAGGTAGTTTGAGTGTATTTCCAGGCGGTTTGGGTGTTTCCAGGTGGTTTTTGTGTGTTCCCAGCATCCCGAGGGCATTCCTAGGCAGTTTGGGTGTGTTCCCAGGCAGTCCGAGGGCATTCCCAGGCAGTTTGGGTGTGTTCCCAGGCAGTCTGGTTGTGTTCCCAGGCAGTCAGAGGGCATTCCCAGGCAGTCAGAGGGCATTCCCAGGCAGTTTGAGGGCATTCCCAGGCAGTTTGGGTGTGTTCCCAGGCAGTTTGGGTGTGTTCCCATGCAGTCTGAGGGCATTCCCAGGCAGTTTGGGTGTGTTCCCATGCAGTCTGAGGGCATTCCCAGGCAGTTTGGGTGTGTTCCCAGGCAGTCTGAGGGCATTCCCAGGCAGTTTGGGTGTGTTCCCAGGCAGTTTGGGTGTGTTCCCAAGCAGTTTGGGTGTGTTCCAAGGCAGTCCGAGGGCATTCCCAGGCAGTTTGGGTGTGTTACCAAGCAGTTTCAGGGCATTCCCAGGCAGTTGGGGGGGGTTCCCCAGCCGTTTCAGGGCATTCCCAGGCAGTTTGGGTGTGTTCCCAAGCAGTTTCAGGGCATTCCCAGGCAGTTTGGGTGTGTTCCCAAGCAGTTTCAGGGCATTCCCAGGCAGTTTTGGGTGTGTTCCCAAGCAGTTTCAGGGCATTCCCAGGCAGTTTGGGTGTGTTTCTAAGCAGTTTCAGGGCATTCTTGGGTGGTTTGTGTCTTTCCTGGCATTTCTGGTCAGTCCAGGATGTTTCATAGGTGCATCCATTTATGAAAGATAGGCCCCAATTTTAATCTTGTTATATGGCATACTTAAAACAAGGATGCATTGACTTAGGCCATTTTCTGGTGCACAATGCTGGTGTATAACGACCGACCGAGATATAATATAATTGTGTCTGCCATAATGTGTATTACCGTATGTATTGTGCACCATATTGATGCATTATCACAGTCGGCTCCAGATCCCTTGAAGCTTCATGCATTTAAAGAGGTCTTGTCCTTCCTGAGGCAGGCTCATACTCAATACAAGCCGGCCTCAGAGAATAGTGAGATGACCCAGCAGCTCTCCACAATTCATATCTATGGGAGTTCTGAATATACCAGAGCACACTCGCTCGGCTCTGTTCGGACCTGCCATAGAATAGAATGGACCATCTCCCTGTCCTCTGAGGCCGGCTCCTAGCAGGAAAGGGATTTTGTCCGCGGCGTACCCCTTTAATTCTATTTGTATCCGGTAAGTGACTATGGGAGGCAGTGACTGGTGTGTTACTCATTCTGGGCCTCTCCTATGTCTCTATTTAGTAACTCCAATTAATAATCACATAAGTTCCGGTTACCATGGCGACCCCGGGACAGGAATGAGATCTAATTAACAAAGCGATAAAGGAGTAAGACGCCGCTTTGTCGATACAAGTTAAGACTTTGTCTCTGTGTCTGTTCCAGACTGTGGCAGCATGTGACCAGCGCCATCAATGACGGGAACCAGCGGCAGGCCACCGACGAAAAGTATGTTATAGAGGAAGCCCAGCGGAAGGCGGCAAAGGAGAGGAAGGAGAGCAGCGAGGAGTGGAGCCCACAGCTCTTCATGTATGACGAGCTCCTGGCAGAATGGCGCTATAAGTATGAAGAGTGAGTGACGCTTAAAGGGGAACTCCAGCATAAGTGGTTTATCAATCAGCATTATTATAGGGCTGCTATAGATCCAAACATCAATGTCCACACACTAATGATATCAAGCAGATCACGTCACATGTGGACACTGATAAGAAGGAAAATTAATTCCATTCTCCTCTATGGGAGTTCCCAGTACAGGGGAGCGCTGTGTTCTCCATTCTGTTCTATGGGAGTTCCCAGTACAGGGGAGCGCTGTGTTCTCCATTCTGGCTCTATGGGAGTTCCCAGTACAGGGGAGCGCTGTGTTCTCCATTATCTTCTATGGGAGTTCCCAGTACAGGGGAGCACTGTGTTCTCCATTCTGTCTATGGGAGTTTTCCACTACAGGGAGCGCTGTGTTCTCCATTCTGCTCTATGGGAGTTCCATACAGGGAGCGCTGTGTTCTCTCCATTCTGTTCTAGGGAGTTCCCAGTACAGGGAGCGCTTGTTCTCCATTCTCCTTAGGGGTTTCCAGTACAGAGGGCGGTTGTGTTCTCCTTTCCTCTATGGGAGTTCCCGTAAGGGGGACTGTGTTTCTCCCTTCTGTTTTATGGGAGTTCCGTACAGGGGAGCGCTGTGTTCCCAAAATTTTTTTCATGGGAGTTCCCATACAGGGGAGCGCTGGTTTCCTTTGCTCTATGGGGGTTTCCCCGTACGGGGAGCGCTGTGTTCTCTCCATTCGTTTTTATGGGGGTTCCCCGTACAGGGGAGCGCTGTGTTTTTTCCATTAACTTTTAAAGGGGGTTCCCCAAATACAGGGGAGCCGGTTCTCCATTCTGTTTTTATGGGGGGTTTCCAGTACAATTTGGGGCGCTGTGTTCCCCAATTTTGCTCAAAGGGATTCCCAGTACAGGGGGGGCGCTGTGTTCTCTCCATTCTGTTCTATGGGAGGTCCCAGTACAGGGGCACTGTTTTCTCCATTCGGGTCTATTTGGGGGTTTCCCCGTACAGGGGGGCGCTGTATTCTCCATTCTGTTCTATGGAGTTCCCCTTTCAGGGGAAACACTGTGTTCCCATTCTGCTCATAGGAGTTTTCCCCTTTCCGGGGAGCGCTGTTTTTCCATTCTGTTCTATGGGAGTACCCATACAGGGGAGCACTGGGGTTTTTCCATTTTTTCTATGGGGGTTCCCAGAAAAGGGGGGGGCTTTTGTTTTTCCATTTTATTCTATGGGGGTTCCCCGTACAGGGGGGGCTGTGTTTCTCTCCATTCTATTCTATTGGGGGTTTCCCATAAAAGGGGGGAGCGTGTTTTTCCCTTTTGCTCTATGGGAGTTCCCAGTACAGGGGAGCCCCTGTGTTTCTCCATTCTGTTCTATGGGGAATTCCCAAATACAGGGGGGCGCTTTTTTCTCCCTTTTTCCCCTAAGGGTTTTCCCCGTACAGGGAAGCCCCTTGTTCTCCATTCTGCTCTATGGGAGTTCGCAGGGACCCGGGGAGCGCTGTGTTCCTCCATTCCCCGTTTCATGGGAGTTTCCCCCCGTACAGGGGAGCGCTGTGTTCTCTCCATTCTGTTCTATGGGGGGTTTTCCCCTACAGGGGGGTGCTGTGTTCTCCCATTTTGTTCTAAAGGGAGTTCCCATAAAAGGGGGGCACTGGTCTCCAATTTTGTTCTATGGATTCCCAGTTCAGGGGGGGCGCTGTGTTTCCCATTTTTGCTCTATTTGGGGGTTCCCCGTAAAAGGGGGGGGCTGTGTTTCCCCCCTTCTTTCAAATGGGAAATTTCCCTTTCAGGGGGGCCTGTGTTCCCCCACCCCCTTCTATTCTATAGGGGTTTTCCCAGTACAGGGGAGAGCTGTGTTCTTCCATTCTGCTCCCATTGGGGGTTTTCCCGTAACAAGGGGGGCACGTGGTTTTTCCCCTTCTGGGTTTTATGGGGGTTCCCAGAAAAAGGGGGCGCAAATGTTCTCCATTTTGTTTTATGGGAGTTCCCGTCACAGGGGGGGCCCCTTTTTCTCCCTTCTGTTCTATTGGATTTCCCCGTACAGGGAAGTTCTGTGTTTTTCCCCCATTTTTGTTCAATAGGGGTTTTCCCCGTACAGGGGAGCGCTGTGTTTTTCCATTCTGTTCTATCTTTTTCCCATACAAGGGGGCGCCGTTTCCCATTTTGTTCTATGGGAGTTCCCAGTACAGGGGAGCCTTTTTTCTCCATTTTTGTTCTATTGGGGGTTTTTCCCGTAAAAAGGGGGCGCTGTGCTCCATTCTTGGGTTTTATGGAGTTCCCAGTACGGGGAGCCTGTTTTCCATTCTGGTTTTTAAAGGGAGTTCCCCCTCACAGGGGGGCGCTGGTTCTCCATTCTGTTCTATTTTTAGTTTCCAGTACAGGGAAAATGCTGTTTCTCTCCTTTCTGTTCTAAGGGGTTCCCAGCAGGGGAGCGCTGTGATTTTTCCATTCTTTCTATGTTAGTTTCCCCGTCCCGGGGGGCCTGTGTTCCCAAATTTTGTTCTATGGGAGTTTTTCCCCTTTCCCGGGGGGCCTGTGTTTCTCCATTTTTTTCTAAAGGGAGTTTCCCCGTACAGGGAGCGCTGTGGTTTTTCCCCCTTTTCCGGTTTTAAAGGGAAATTCCCAGTACAGGGGAGCGCTGTGTTTTCCATTCTGTTTTAAGGGAAATTCCCCCCCACAAGGGGGGCGCTGTTTTTCTCCATTCCCGTTTTTATTTTTAATTTTTCCCGTACCCGGGAAATGCTGGGGTTCTCTCCATTTTGTTCTAAAAGGAGTTCCCAGTACAGGGGGGCGCTTTTTCTCCATTTTAAAACTATGGAATTTTTAGAAAAGGGGAAACGCTGTGTTTTTCTCCATTCTATTTTTATGGAGTTCCCAGTAAAGGGGGCACTGTGTTTTTCCATTCTGTTCTTGGGAAATTCCCCGGGCAGGGGAGGGCTGTGTTTTTCCAATTTTATTCAAAGGGGGTTCCCAGTACAGGGGGGCGCGGGGTTTTTTCTCCATTTTTGTTCTATGGGAGGGTTTCCCTACAGGGGATGCTGTTTCTCCATTTTGTTCTATGGGAGTTTTCCCCGGAAAAGGGGGGCATTGTTTTCCCCCATTTTTGTTCTATGGGGGTTCCCCTTTCAAGGGGGGCGTTCTTTTTTCCTCCAAATTTTATTCTATGAATTTTCCCCTTTCAGGAGAGCACATGGGGTTCTCCTTTTTCCTAATGGGAGTTCCCCGTACAGGGACACGTGGTTCCCATTCTGGGTTTTAAAGGGGGGTTTCCCCGTACAGGGAAACACTGTGTTCTCCATTTTGTTCTATGGGAGTTTTTCCCGTACAGGGGGGCTGGTTCTCCTTCTATTATAAAGGGTTTTTCCCCTACAGGGGGGTGCTGGGTTCTCTCCCCTTTTGTTTTTATGGGAGGGTTTCCCAAAACGGGGGGCGGGTGTGGGTTTTCCTTTTTGTTCTATGGGATTCCCATTAAAAAAGGGGGGCATTCCCGGTTTTCCCCCATTCGTTCTATGGATTTTTCCCCGTAAAAGGGGGGCGTGGTTTTTCTCCCTTCTGTTTTTATGGGGGTTTTTCAGTACAGGGGGGCCGTGGGGTTTTTTCTGTTTTTGTTCATTGGGAAAATTTCCCCGTACAGGGGAGGCCCGTGTTCTCCATTCAATTTTTAAGGGAGTTTTCCCCTTTCAAGGGAATGCTGTGTTCTCTATTCTGTTTCTATGGGGAAAACCCCAAATACGGGGAGCGCTGTGTTTTTCCATTCTAATTTTTTGGGAGTTTCCCCGTACAGGGGAGCCTGTGTTCTCCTTCTGTTTTATTGGGGGGTTCCCCAGTACGGGGAGGGCTGTGTTCTCCATTCCCATTATATGGGAAAATTTCCCCGTACAGGGGGGTTCTTTGATCTCTCCCTTCTGTTCTATGGATTCCCAGAAAAAAGGGAGCGGGCCCTGTTTTTCTCCTTTTTGTTCTATGGAGTTTCCCGGGGCAGGGAGGGGGCCCTGTTCTCTCCATTCGGGTTTTAAGGGAGTTCCCGGGAAAAAGGGGGGGCGCCGTTTCTTCCATTTTTTGTTCTATGGGTTCCCAGTACAGGGGGGCGCTGGGGTTCTCCCTTCTGTTTATGGAATTCCCCGTACAGGGGGAAGCGCTGGTTCTCTGTTCTGTTTTTATGGAAGTTCCCAGTACAGGGGACCTGTGTTTTTCCCCTTTTATTCATGGGAGTTTTCCCCTACAAGGGAGTGCTTTTGTTCCTATTCTGTTCTTTTTGGGGAAAACCCAAGTACAAAGGGGGGCGCTATGTTCTCCATTCTTTTTTCCCATGGGATTCCATACAGGGAGCGCTTGGGTTTTTCCTTTTTGTTTTTATGGGATTCCCCGGACAGGGGAGCGCTTTTGTTTTCCATTCTGTTTTTCCCATGGGGGCCCTTTCCCAGTAAAAGGGGGGCGCTGTGTTCCCCAATTTTTATTTTTTTGGGGGTTCCCAGTACAGGGCAAAAGCTGTGTTCTCCCTTCTGTTCTATGGGAGTTCCCAGTTTCAGGGGAGCGCTGTGTTCCCCATTCTGTTTTATGGGGCTCCTAGTACAGGGAAGCTTTTTCCCTTTTCAAATTTTATTTTTTGGGAGTTTTCCCCTACAGAGGACGCTGTGTTTCCCCTGTTTTTGTTCTATGTTAGTTCAAGTATAAAAATTTTTCCCCCGCCTCTGTAATTGGGGTTTTTTTTGGGGGACCCCCCCCCCGAGTTTTCCTTTTCTCGCTGTGTGAACGGGGTTTCTTTGGGCCCCACCCCCTAAAAGTCTGGGTCTTGCGGCAACCCTCCCACCCCCCCCACTGCACCAATCCAGGCAGCAGATACAAAGTCCTTGGCTTGTCAGACAATATAAGAACCTGACATAATTTCATTACCATAATTAGAAATACATTTCCGTCTCTTTTCCCTGCGCTGCTTCACCCCACTCAGGGGAGATGCATCTAATCCGCTAAATGTCCTGGTTTCTGCAGCACTCGCCCCTGGCATCCTCTGACTGACATTGCGCAATACGAGAAGGATGGGATTCTCCAAACAGTGAAGAGGAACCTGACCAGTATGCTGGCCCCGCGGGCGCCCCCACCAAGGGCAAACCCTCCCCTCCAAAAACCGGGTTTTTGCCCCCTTTTGGTTTTTCCACTGCGGGCCCACCCCCAAACCCGCACATTTAAAACCAAATTTGGGCCGGGGGAAAAAAGCAAACATAGGGCCCTAAAAGGGGAAAAGGGTTTCCCCAAAAATTTCCTGCACTTATCCCTATGGCAGCTCTGAATACACTGTAGGTGAGCGGGGCAAATACAGAGCTGCTGTAGAAAAAAATATAGGGGAGAGCTGCATGGCACGGTCCCAACTCATTCAGGGCCCGGGTCGTGGGACCCAAAAAGCTGGGGCCCACACCCCGGACTTTGCTTCCTGCAAAAAAACCAAAAACCCCCTTTTTGACTGCCCACTGTCTTTTGACGGGGGGCAGATTGTGTTCTCTTTCGGCAGCGACGCCCAAAAAAAACGGCAGCTCCTAATGGTTTTTTTCTCACTAAAAGGGATCCCCTGCTTTTATGTTAAAAATCTTGGGAAAAACAAGTCACTTTATAATATATTCCATTAAACCCGTGTCCTACCTATTCCAAGAATCCCTTTTTTTAAGGGCTGCATCAGCTCCTCAGGTCGCTATAGCTACCCGACCTTTTTTGTTTTTCCTTATAGCCTGCCGGGACTGGTTGCCCATAGCTACAGACCTGTTTTTTATCTCTCCCCGATAGGCTTTCCAGCAAATGGTTTCAAAAAGCTACAGACCCCGTTTTTATTTTTCCTGATAGGCTGCCGCACTGGGTTTTCTATAGCAAAAGAACCCTTTTGAATTCTCCCCAAAAAGCGCCAGCACTGGTTTCAAAAGCTACAGACCTCTCGAATTTTCTCCTGATAGGGGTGCCCGCTTGTAATGCAGCCTAGTGGGAAACCAGGGAAAAACGCCCCCAATTCAAAATGAAACCATGAAAACCCGACGAGGTGAATGAAACAAAGAGTGAGAAAACCCTTTTTAAAATCTCCCCTTTCCCAGAAACATCTCTGTGAATTAGGGGCCCCCGGTTTGGGAAACCCCAAACTCCATCATTAATCGTTTTATTGCCCCGGGTTTTTAATCAAATGGAATTCCCCGCTCCAAACGGGCACTGGGATTTCCACTGCCCCCAAAAGTCCGGGGGGAAAAACATTCATCAGCCTTGGGGGGCCTAAGCAGCCCTTGACCTATCTGTATAGTATCCCCGCTGTCCAGGGGAAAACTGTGTGCCGCCCTGGGCTGCAGCCTGTGTATAAGGGGACAGAGTGTAATGTTTAAGTAAAAAAGGAATATACGGAAATTAAATACATTATTAGGTGTAAAAAAAATAGTTATCCCATAATGGGATTAAAAAAAAGGTTTGAGAACATAAAAAAGTAAAAAAAAAATTATAAAATAAAAACAAACATCTAATAAAAAAAATATTGTCCATACAGTACACATGAATAAAAACCCTACACACAAGATATCCACTCGTGATAACCTGCAGAATTAATCTTACAGGTTATTTATTATGAAATGGGAATGATGTAAAAATTAATAAAAACTAATGCAGAGAAACACTGTTTTATGTTCAGGTCACAAAATTAACATATAAATTAGGGCGAGTTCACACGGCACAGGACAAAAACCGGCCTGTTTGCCGGCCGGTATTTGTCCTGTTTCGTGCCCGTCCCCACGGCTGTGGGGGGGACAGCTTTTTTCCGCGATGAGTGGAGAACAGCCCTCCCATTGAGCAGCACATCTTCCGTCCGGAAACCGGACAGAAGATGGTGCATGTTCAATGTTTTGCCGCCAGACTGCCGGCGACAAAACCGCCGGGCGGAAAACCCGTGCAGTGGGGACAGTGGGGACTGCTGCACGGGTTTTCCATAGAGCACCATTGTGCTCATTTTCGGCCGGTTTTTCAGGCGGTCTGCAAAACCGCAAACCGGCTGAAAAACCGGCCGAAAACCCGTGCCGTGGGGACATGGCCTTACTGTGTATTTTTTTCTTTTTTTAACTCAAACTACGCCCTCAAAAATACAGCTGTATCACTGAAAAAATAAAAAGGTTACGACTGTTGAAATGCAGAGCGGCAAAACCAGTAAAATTTAGCAGGTCATTAAGGCCTTTTCAGGCCAGGTACTTAAATGAGTTGTCTCTCCATGCTATTTCACAGAGCCGAATGTAGTTTTCTTTCATGCATCCTGTCTCTTCCTGGTCAGGCTGTGGGTGATTAGTATATCAGCTCTGTATTCAAAGGTCTGCTTATTACTCTGCCATGAGAGCAGGAGATGTTTATCTTAAGTCCAGAGAATTGCAAATGCGCTGAAACAACAGAGACAGAAACGCTTTGTGTGTAGAAAATTCAAAGGTCCAGATATATCACAAGTTAGAAAATGCTCACCTGACTGGGTTGTACGATATGGTACAACTCATATAACAGCACAAAGAGTGAGCATCCACCAGTAATGTAGCTCGGCACAATCCACTCTGAAGCAGGCGTGAACCTGCGAAACGCATTGTTCTTAACACTATAATAAAAGTCTATTTGACACTGTAACTAGTGGTTTATACCCAAAGTGTCATTTAGTTATCCACAATTCGTGCTACTATCCTCTTTCTATCGTTCTGCTTAAGTCCAGAGAAGTTTCAGCGCTAAAGTAAACAAAAGTAGTCTCCCTTGTTTGTTAGATCAGATCACACTCAAGCTCTCAAGATGCTCAGAGTTCTGTGTGCCAACCAATCAGAGCTCATAGCAACTAACCAGAGACCATTGCAACCAATGAGAGTTTATCGCAACCAATCATGGCCCATAACAACCAATCAGCGCTCATAGCGACCAATCAGAGCTCAGCTTTCATTTCATATAGAGCTCTGAAAAACTAAAAGCTGATCTCTGATTGGTTGCTGTGGACAACAAAGACAGTCTTACTGCTAGAGCATTTTCATACATAAGGCTCTATGGGCCTCATGTTTGAAATCTGTGTAGGTCTAAGACTTTATTTGTTGCCCATAGCAACCCATTAGTGCCCATAGTAGCCAGAGCCCATAGCAACCAATCAGAGCTCATAGCAACCCATCTCTGATAGGTTGCTATGAGCTCTGATTGGTTGCCATGGGTTTTGATTGGTTGCTATGGGCTCTGATTGGTTGCCATGGACTCTCATTGGTTGTTATGGACTCTGACTAATTGCTATGAGCTCCGATTGGTTGTTATGAGCTTTGGTTGCTATGGGCTCTGGTTGCTATGGGCTCTGATTGGTTGCTATGGGCAACAAAGATAGTCATACTGCTAGACAGTTTTCATACATAAAGCCCCTAATCTTTATTTTAGCCCAGCATTTGACACTGAACCTATCACATCTTGAGACCAGAGACTGATTTCTCATCTATTTACTAGGGTGGAAACCAAGAAGGAAGACATCGGAAAGCCAGCGAGCAGCCGTCCATCAGCAGCCAGACCACGGAGAGCAGCTGTTCTACTCCTGAGCCCAGACACGACTCCTCCGATGATGACGGTCTGTGTGTGACTATCTCATACATAATGGCCATATATGTGACTACCATGTTTAAAAAGGGGTTCACCTAATTGTATGGATCTGTTATAAATGTCTGATCGGTGGCGACCAAACTCCCAAGAATGGAGGTCACCCGAATCCTATTCCCAGTTGAGAAGCGGCATATATAATTGATGATGTGCTAAAAAAAATCTATGATTGAAAAAAATATTAAACAAAACTGGTCACATTAAAAATGTGTCCAATACGTGGGCAGCATGTTATAGAGCAGGAAGAGCTGAGAAGATTGATATATAGTTCATTTAAATTCCTACCTACTGTAAGCTTAGGAGTCCAGTGGGCGGGCCAGTGTTTCCTGTATATGAGTTATAAGCGACTCACACTCGTCCAGCCACCATCATGGACAGTCTCAGGGGTTATTTAGCTCTGTGATTGCCACCAGGTACCCTTGGTGGCGTGTTGCTTGCAGGTCTCCAGCTGCACACCCATTAGTGGCAAAAACATGCGACTACCAGAGGTCGCTCTGCCACAGTGTACATTTAGAGATAGCTGTCAATCACTGAGGAGGACCGCCCACTGGACTCCTCAGCCCAGAGTAAGCAAAGATTAAAATAAATAAAGCTTTAATCTTTTCCTTCAAAACAACATCCCAATCTGCCCAGCTCCTCCTATATCCTGCTGCTTTTAGAGCATAGCGCCTTATGTATGAAAACTGTCTCGCAGTAAGACTGTCTTTGTTGCTCATAGCAACCAAGCAAAGCTCATAGCAACCAGTCAGAACTCAAAGCAACCAATCAGAGCTCATAGCGACCAATCAGAGCCCATAGCAACCAGTCAGAGCCCATAGCAACCAGTCAGAGCCCAAAGCAACCAGTCAGAGCACACAGCAACCAATCAGAGCCCATAGCAACCAATCAGAGCTCTCCTTTCATTTAATATAGTGCTCTGGGAAAATTAAAGCTGAACTCTGATTGGTCGCTTTGGGCTCTGATTGGTTGCTATGGGCAGCAAAGACAGTCTTACTCTTATTTTTCATACCTAAGACCTATAGTCTGCTTTCAGAGTGACAAGTTTCCTTCAAATACTAATAAAATTTGGTTTCACAGTAAATTCATCGTCTATATTGCTGCTATAAATATACAGTGTAATACATATAGAGAATATACAAATATTTTTTAACCCCTTTGCGCTCCAGGGATGTTTGTTTACCTCCCGTTTGTTCTTTCCTCCCCGCCGTCTTAACACTTTTTTAATTGTTCCATCTATAGAGCCCTATGAAGCTTTTTTCTTTGAGGGTCAAGATGTACTTTTTTAAGATATTATTTACCAATCCATATACTGGTAAACCACATAAAATGTATATCTTTTGGATTGAGGGTCAAAAAAAACACAATTGCACCATATTTTCAGGGGGAATCAGGGAAGGGACGGGGTTTGTTGTTTCAGAGATGGATGTGAGCTATAAATGACAAGTTATCTTTATTCTGCAGCAAGGTTCGATTCTGGTGATGCCAAAGTTGTATTTTCATTATGTTTTCCTACTTTTAAAGAAATAAAAATATTTTCGTTTTAAAATTTGCTTTACATTTTTTAAAATATGCTTTTCCTTTTTCGGGCCCGTCTGTGAGTTCATTTTGGGGGCCTGACGTGTAGTATTTATTGGAATCATGTTGACTACATGCAACTTTTTGATCACTTTTATTCCGTTTAATTAGGATGCCAAAGTGACCAAGAAGTTACACAATATATCCCTTCTGCCGAAACATTACAAAGTCTGGAGAATGCAGAATATGCAGTATGAGTCAATATGTTTTATGAAGTCTAATGATCACAGATTTTCGTCTCATATTAAGTTCAGCAATTGGCCAGAAGATGGAGACAGAAAACCATGACTGAATTTTATGGGTTGTTTTCTTTTTTTTTAATCTAGGTTTTCAGGGACCGTGTTCTCAGTGCGGAAAAGAAAAACATGAACTGAAAGAAATCCAGGCTGCAGTTTTATCTCTGCAAAAAACACAGCAGGATATTAATCGGTAATTTATAATGGACATAACAGCAAATCCTGAACCCTACACATCCTGATATTTTCTATAACTTCTTTTATACTGCCCCAATGCACAAGAACATTATTAAAATAAAACTGCTCTCTATAAACATAACTATAGCTACTATAATACTGCCCCCATGTACAAGAATATAACTACTCTAATACTGCCCCTTATGTACAAGAATATAACTACCACCTATACTGCCCCATGTACACGAATATAACTACTATAATACTGCCCCTTATGTACAAGAATATAACTACTATAATTCTGCTCCTATGTACAAGAATATAACTACTATAATACTGCCCCCTATCTACAAGATTATAACTACTATAATACTGCCCCCTATGTACAAGAATATAACTACTATAATACTGCCCCCTATGTACAAGAATATAACAACTATAATACTGCCCCCTATGTACAAGAATATAACTACTATAATACTGCACCAAAGTACAAGAAGATAACTACTATAATACTGCCCCCTATGTACAAGAATATAACTACTATAATACTGCCCCCTATGTACAGGAATATAACTACTATAATACTGCCCCTTATCTACAAGAATATAACTACTATAATACTGTCCCCTATGTACAAGAATATAACTACTATAATTCTGCTCCTATGTACAAGAATATAACTACTATAATACTGCCCTCTATGCACAAGAATACAACTACTATAATACTGCCCCTATGTACAAGATATATAGCTACTATAATTACTGCCTCCTATTTACAAGAAAATAACTACTATAATACTGCCCCTATGTACAAGAATATATCTACTATAATACTGCCCCATGTACAAGAATATAACTACTATAATACTGCCCCCTATGTACAAGAATATAACTACTATAATTCTGCTCCTATGTACAAGAATATAACTACTATAATACTGCCCTCTATGTACAAGAATATAACTACTATAATACTGCCCCTATGTACAAGAATATAACTACTATAATACTGCCCCTATGTACAAGAATATAACTACTATAATACTGCTCCCTATGTACAATAATATAACTACTATAATACTGCTCCTATGTACAAGAATATAACTACTATAATACTGCCCCTATGTACAAGAATATAACTACTATAATACTGCCCCTATGTACAAGAATATAACTACTTTAATACTGCCCCCTATGTACAAGAATATAACTAGTATAATATTGCGCCTATGTACAAGAATAGAACTACTATAATACTGTCCCCTATGTACAAGAATAGAACTACTATAATTCTGATCCTATGTTCAAGAATATAACTACTATAATACTGCTCCTATGTACAAGAATATAACTACTATAATACTGCCCCTATGTACAAGAATATAACTACTATAATACTGCCCCTATGTACAACAATATAACTACTATAATACTGTCCCCTATGTACAAGAATATAACTACTATAATACTGCCCTCTATGTACAAGAATATAACTACAATAATACTGCCCCCTATGTACAGGAATTAACTACTATAATACTGCTCCTATGTACAAGAATATAACTACTATAATACTGCCCCCTGTGTACAAGAATATAACTACTATAATACTGCTCCCGTGTACAAGAATATAACTACTATAATACTCCCCTATGTACAAGAATATAACTACTATAATACTGTTCCCATGTACAAGAATATAACTACTATAATATTGCTCCTATGTACAAGAATATAACTACTATAATACTGCCCCCTATGTACAAGAATATAGCTACTGTAATACTGGTCCTTTTAGCTAAGGATGTACATATATAGTAGAGTTTCTGATGCACTTGTATTCAGTCACAGTAGTAGCATGTGACACTGTTTGGTGGTATATTACAGGTTGATCCTGATGCTTCCGCTCTCCTCTCTTTCCTCTCACTTTGGGACTGTAGTAATTTGTTCCTCTCTTTTCCTCTAGTAGCCTCAGCTCTCTGACCTCCCATCGCTCGTTCTCTGCATGCTCGCCTTCCAGGGCCTCGTTGCTGAATCCCCGCCACTGGCTCCTTCTCTGCCTTTTCCTCGCCTGTCAGCTCCTCATCAACTTTGTCTTCAAATAAAAGTCTAACCACGGACAGCACAGGTGCGACTGATGGCACCTCCAACGACGTCTCCCGCTCCTCGGGGGTGGAGCTTAGGAATGGTTGCTTTCATATATTGTCCCTATGTGTGACCTTCTCACCTTCCTGGTAATTTAAGGGTTAAACAGGGTTAACGAACAAGCATGATTTACAGAATAAAGCGCGGTTTTGTTACATTGGAAGTGATAGAATTATGCAGATTTCATATGTTTCATGTGTTTCGTCTGCTGTTCTCTGTGCGGTGCTGAGTCCTTGTCTGAGGCTGCAGATCTCTTAGGAGCATTTCCACTAAAATTTGATAATTCTCCAGTAAATATAAACCTCGAACTGTCTAAACCATAGAAATTCTTCTCAACTTGCTTTTTAACAGTGTTTGCTTTTACATTGCCCAAACACCACCCAGCTTTCCTGGGCTCCTGAATCTGCATTGGGCTAAGGTCTCAAAGGCCAACCAAATCCAACTATTCTGGGGGCCTAACCTTTATCAATACAGGACATGGGAATGCCCACTTTTAAAATGAACCTGTCTGGTGAATTTTGTCACCTAATCCATGGGCAAGACATGATAGAGAAGAGGAGCGCTGTGATATATAGGGTTATATGATAGAGGGAGAGAAGCTGAGCTCTGTGATATATAGGGTTATATGATAGAGGACGAGAAGCAGATCTAAGTGATATATAGGGTTATATGATAGAGAAGAGCTGAGCTCTGTGATATATAAGGTTATATGATAGAGGAGCTGAGCTCAGGTATATAGGGTTATATGATAGAGGAGAGGAGCTGAGCTCTGTGATATATAGGGTTATATGATAGGAGAGAGAAGCTGAGCTCTGATATATAGGGTTGTAATATAGAGAAGAGGATCTGAGCTCTGTGATATATAGGGTTATATGATAGAGGAGATTGGCTGAGCTCTGTGATATATAGGGTTATATGATAGAGGGAGAGGAGCTGAGCTCTGTGATATATAGGGTTATATGATAGAGGAGAGAAGCTGAGCTCTGTGATATATAGGGTTATATGATAGAGGAGAGGAGCTGAACTCTGTGATATATAGGGTTATATGATAGAGGAGAGGAGCTGAGCTCTGTGATATATAGGGTTATATGATAGAGGAGAGAAGCTGAGCTCTGTGATATATAGGGTTATATGATAGAGGAGACAAGCTGAGCTCTGTGATATATAGGGTTATAAGATAGAGGAGAGAAGCTGAGCTCTGTGATATATAGGGTTATATGATAGAGGGAGAGAAGCTGAGCTCTGTGATATATAGGGTTATTTGATAGAGGAGACAAGCTGAGCTCTGTGATATATAGGGTTATATGATAGAGGAGACAAGCTGAGCTCTGCGATATATAGGGTTATATGATAGAGGAGAGGAGCTGAGCTCTGTGATATATAGTGTAATATGCTAGAGGAGAGAAGCTGAGCGCTGCGATATATAGGGTTATATGATAGAGGAGAGAAGCTGAGCTCTGTGATATATAGGGTTATATGATAGAGGAGAGAAGCTGAGCTCTGTGATATATAGGGTTATATGATAGAGGAGAGGAGCTGAGCACTGTGATATATAGGGTTATATGATAGAGGAGAGGAGCTTAGCTCTGTGATATATAGGGTTATATGATAGAGGAGAGGAGCTTAGCTCTGTGATATATAGGGTTATATGATAGAGGAGAGAAGCTGAGCTCTGTGATATATAGGGTTATATGATAGAGGAGAGAAGCTGAGCTCTGTGATATATAGGGTTATATGATAGAGGAGAGGAGCTGCGCACTTGTATATATAGGGTTCTAGGATAGAGGAGAGGAGCTGAGCTCTGTGATATATAGGTTTATATGATAGAGGAGAGGAGCTGAGCTCTGTGATATATAGGGTTATATGATAGAGGAGAGGAGCTTAGCTCTGTGATATATAGGGTTATATGATTGAAGCTGAGCTCTGTGATATACAGGGTTATATGATAGAGGGGGGGGAGTGGGCCCGTGTATATAGGGTTTTATGATAGAGGAGAGAGCTGAGCCCGTGATATTAGGGGTTTTATGTAGAGAGAGATTTCCCAAAAAATTTTTCATGCAAAAGAAA
>JAODAL010042856.1:0-34409 GCA_025379985.1 Phyllomedusa bahiana
AGATGAGCAGCAGAAGCGACTCACCCAGCAGAATGAGCCCATACTCCAGGTGCAAACAAATAGTTAAATGAAATAGACCCATGTGAAGATGGATAATTCTGCTTCTCTAGAATAAGAAGAGAATGTAAAGTAGAAAACACCCCCTAACCCTTTATCAGGTCACATATCCCCCCTATGATTAGCAGTTATCATAGGGTATCTTCTGCTAGTAATGGACACTCAGTGCTGACAGTCGTCTTGTACTAAGGTGTAAAAGGTGGTTAAGCGTGATTGTGGAACAATTGCAGTCGAGGAAGAGTTCGCGTTGCTTTGAACTGCTGAGTGTCTTGGGTTTAAAGGGGTTGTGCTCACCCATGAGAGTTTCCACAGCGCTTTTTAGCCAGCTTTAGACCTCAACTGTCCTGGGTATGGCTGGGTGGGTTCTTCTATAGCGCAATGATTGATATTCATCTCTGCTGTTCCTTGCTGTCATTCCGTTACAGTAACATGACTGCAGGAGATTTATAAAGTGTAGTAGACACGGCTAATGGAGCAAAGCTTGTCATTTAGTAAGGTAAACAAACTCTGTTACTAGAGATAAGACTCTGCAGGGAGTGACACACCACAGTCTGGCTGGCTAACTGACAGCAACTTGGAGCAATGAGAGATAAGAGAGAGCAGGGAGAGGCGGTCGGTAACCAGAGAAACCTGTGTTCTATAAGAGGGATGACAATACTTTTTATCTCGTTGATACAAAGGCAAAAATCAGTAACAGCAATGTATTTGATATTGTCTCGGGCTGATTCGACTGACCAGCTTGGGCAATGAGAGTTAAGTATGCGGGCAGGGAGAGGGTGAGTTTCGTAACACAGAGAAACCTGTTGTTCTCTAAGTGGAGATAAAAAATCTTATTTTATCTCTTTTCGAACCCAAAGCAAAATCAGAACAGCAAATGTTATTTGATTTAATTAGTCGCTTCATTTACCTTTCTTTACATGATAAAAGCTAATCATTGTGATGAGAAAACCCTTTTAGTTCCAACCAAGGGGCACATCTGCTTGGTGGTTGCATGAATTTTCCTGGTCTCCATCAACATATCAGGGTTCAGTATCCTTCTAGAGTGTAATGACAGTCAATAGACGAGAGAACACTTGAAGTTAATAGAATCCACAGCCAGATCCATTACATAATCACAATTTTAGATTTTGGAATTTTTTTTTAAATTCCATCAAAGCGACATCAATGTCTCACTCACCGGCCGTTGCTTGACGTTGGGTTTGATGTTCCCGCCTGTGGAGATCGATCCTGATATTATGTCCCCATAAACCTCTCAGGGAAACCTTCCGATTTCTTCCTGCAAAGATTCTTCCTTGAACTGAACCCGACCTAAATCCACCTGATGACTCATCCAGGGAGTGCTGAGGTCGAGGGAGTCGTCCTTCCCTAAATTGATCCTTGCAGCTCGTCCTCCCCGCCTTCCAGCACCTGGAACTATTCTCCATTGACATTGCTGTAGAAGGGCTCGACTTTTGCAGGATAAGTTGTCTTCTTTCCCTGCTGTTTATTCATTAGATCTCACTGCGCACTCGTACCCTATATTCCGTCCCTCCTGCAAGGGGATCATGTGAATTCCTCTGTAGCGGCCATGTTACTGCTTCTATTCCAGCCTGCCATAGACAAAATGTAATAGAAGTGTAATTGCCATACGGGCGGCGCCTGGCTACCTATACTGGGCGAAGGCCCGTGGCTAATAAAGGGGCCCTGGCATAATAATAGGGGGCGCCCTGGCTCTCCCTAAAGAAGGGGGCCCTGGCTAATAAAAGGGGGCCCTGGCTACCTATAAAGGGGGGCATGGCTACTCTTAAGGGGGCCTGACTAATAAAAGGGGGGGCCCGGGCTAATATAAGGGGGGCCTGGGTATCTAAAAGGGGGGCCCATGGCTATAATAGGGGGGCCTGGCTAATAAAAAGGGGGGCCTCTTGGTACCTAAAAGGGTGGCACTGACTAATAAAAAGGGGGGCCCTGGCTACCTTAAAAGGGGGCCCTGGCTAATTAAATGGGGCCCCTGGCATACCTCTAAAAGGGGGTGACCCTGGCTAATAAAAAGGGGGCCTGGCTAATAAAAGGGGGGCCCTGGCTACCTAAAAGGGGGGCCCTGGCTACCTAAAAGAGGGGCACTGGCTAGTAAAATGGGGGCCCTGGCTAGTGAAAGGAGGCCATGACTACCTACAGGGGGCCCTGACTACCTACAGGGGGCCATGACTAAGTAAAGGGGGCCCTAACTACACTGACAGGGGGACGCATGACTGTCTAAGGGGGCCCTAACTACGCTACATGGGGGCCTGACTGTCGTAATAGGTGGCTCTGACTACCTAAAGGTGCCCTGACTACCGCTACAAACTAAAGGGAGGGCCTTGACTCCTGCACATAGCTAAGGAGGCCCCTTAACTTGGCTTGTAATTATTACCTAAATGAAACCTGGCGACCCCCTCTGACACTGGTCTCCCTGCCGCATTCTCTTTTAGCGGCCGCTCCAACTTAACCACAGTCGCCTCGCCCCTGGGTTTGACAGCATGGTGGAGTGTGTCGGCTCCTTCCTGCTGGATCATCCTGATCCTTTGTCCCCGCTCCACCTCTGCTGTCCTCACACTCTTATCCTTTGTGGGTGTCACTCTGTCCGCATCTTACGCGCCCCTCCGACCTCCTCATGTGGTTTGTAGTCTAACGTAGCCCGGCCGAGCCTGCCACTGGCCTTTCTTGGACCACTTTGCTTCCTGGCTTCTCCACTTCTTTCCACGACATCCCCACTATGCTCATGGGGCTGACTTCACATCCAATTCGACACTTTGCGCTTATGACAACCACTCATGCAGTGAAGGAGTCCGCACTCGCTCTCTGCCCAAACAGGGACTATGTTCACACTCTCATATCGCATCCCTGTCTCACAACCCAGACATTATTCAAAAACCTTCAACATGCATCTTCTCCGTCCACCAACACCTCCTCCACCATCCATCCTTTACAACAGATGACTGTTGGCATTCACTTCCTTTCCAGAAGTATTCAACCGACATAAGAGAAAGCTTCAGCCAGCAGTTACCCACTCCCTCCTACCCTTGCAACCTGCTCTTAGCGCCCTGTTTAACTTGCTTCCATACGGTCACTCATGAGAGCTTTCTCTTTACTGTCTCCAAATCCAACCTCATAACGCTGTTGTCTTGACCCACTCCATCCCACCTCATTCCAAGGACCTCAGTGCATCTATATTCCAGCGCCTCGAACCATCTCTTCAACTATCGCTAACCTACTGCATCTTCCCTTCCGCTTTAAACATGTACTATCTTCTCCAATACTAAGAAAAAACAACCCTTGAACCTCTTCTACTGGTCCAACTATCGCCCCATTCTCACTCATCCTTTTGCTGTCCAAAATCCTCGAGCAGCCGTCTATTCTTAGATGTCCTACCACTCTCCTCCAACTCTTTTCTTTGACCTCGCAGACTCCTCATCTGGTTTACGACCCACCACTTGAATCGAAAACCCGCCCTAAACCACAGTCAATAATGAACCTAGTAACTGTAAAGCCTCATGCTCACTTACTCTCTGTGCTTCCTCCTCTTAGACCTGTCCATCTGCACTTTGGACACTGTCGACCTTCCCTCCTGCTAAACATCTCTCCTCCTCCCTCGGCATGCACGGACTTGCTCATTCCTGGATTCTCCTCGTACCTTATGATTGGAATTCGTGGTCTTCATCTCGCTCCACCTCTCCCCTCGGACGCTCTCTATGTTGGGTGTCCCCCAGGGGTCAGTCTGGGTCCACTACTCTTCTCTCCTATCTTCACCGCTTGGCCTGAGTGTCAGCTCATTGCTCACACGGGCTTTCATTTACACCGTATGCTGACGATAACCCAAACTCTACGCTTCTCCGACTCAGACGTCACTCTCTCATCTCCCGGATTTCACTGACTGCCTGTTGTCCATTTCTCCTATCTTTCATCACGTCTGCTAAACTAAAGTGGAGGAAAGAACAGAATCATTATCTTGTCCTACCTGTCCAATCTCTACCCTGCACCCTGATTCTCTCTATTACAGCAACGGCTCTACTCCTCTCACCAGTCCCGGCAAGTCCGTGCCTTGGGAGATTAATCTAGACTCCATCTTATCTTTCTCAAACCACACATCCTACACCCTCAGACTCTGCCTGCCGACCTCCACCTGAAAAAAATCTCAAATACGACATTACAAAAATGCTGGTCCATGCCCTCGGTTATCTCCCCTAGACTACTGCAACATCCTTCTCTTGTGGCCTCCCAGGCTAGCGCGCGTCGCTCCGCATCCATCCTTAACTCTGCTGCCCAGTCTAATCCACCTCTCTCTCGCTACTCCTCTCGCCTCTACCCTCTGCCAATACTTCACTGGCTCCCATTGGCCAGCGTATTCGATTCGCAAGCTACTAACCATGACCTACAAGGGGCCTGTTCCATGATCTTCCTCCTCCATACATCTCTGCCTAATTTCCAACTATCTCCCCTCACGCACTCTCGCTCCTCACAGACCTTTCTCTGCTCTCCCCTTGATCAGCTTCCTCTACACTACCGTCTCCAAGACTTCTCCGTGCTTCAACCCACACTCTGGATACTTCACTGCCCCAACACATAGGAGATATCGCTCCACTTTTCACCGACGCTTCAAAGAGCTCAACCTGAAACCATTCCTTCAGAGTCTTGCCTATAAAACGCCCCCCTCCTAAATTGTCACTACTTTTCGTCATCAGACATGTCTGACCGTCACCTCCTGGTCCTCTTTCCCCCTCCTTTAGATTGGTAAGTATTCGCGGGTAGGTCCTCTCTCGTTGTCGTGCCATCATTGTCATTAATCATTATCATGTACTCGTGTTGGATTTGTTATGTATGTAACCTTCCTCGAAATGTACAGCGCCTGGAATCAATGGCGCTTTAAAATAAATAATAATGAATATAATTCTGAGACCACTTTAAACTGCCTGATCTTATACACCTAAAGAAGGGACCCCTAACTGCTGTATATATCTACTAAATGATGCGTCCTAAGATGCCTATATACGTACGCTGAAAGGAGACTTGTAACTGTCAGATACTACTTCAAGGGAAGCCTTAACTGCCTGTTTATCTACTAAAGGGGGGTCCCTAAATGCTTACAGCCATATATAGAAAGGGACCCTAAACTACCTACAGCGTTACCTAACTGGGAGAACTCCATCTACTACAGTAACATAACTGGGACTCACCAACACCAACTACAGCGCCGCTACCTGAACTGGGGTTTCCACATCAAACTACTGTAGCCTATCAACTTGCTTATCGGGGGCCAGCTTGTATACATGGGGCTGTTTACCATCACCACAAAGTGGCTAGGTTGACCACAGAACCTTCCTGGGGCTGGCCTGCCAACTTATCCAGCGAGGGTCAACCTACCTAAATAGGGCCTATCTCGTTACCTAGGACCTTGCCTATTTGCCTACCTAGCTGGAGAGGGCAGCAGCCCATAGTTGTAGCATTATCTCCAGGGACTTAGTCCTCTCCCCAACTCCAACCCTTAGGTACTAGGCTTCTAGTTATGCTTGTACCGGCTTGCCACCCCTGGGGAAGTTTGTAAAGAGGGTGGGGAAGAGGTGAAAAAGATGCTGAAATTTGAGGATTCTAAGTATTTGTGTGTAACTCTGAGGATCAGTTAGTGGCGGGGAAAAGTCATCATGGTGTGTGGAACGGATGGAAATGTGAAGGGAAAGATGAAACGACTCAAGAGAAGAAATTACGACTCGCATCAGATAAGGACATCCCAGCTGAGAGTCCTGTAGTTCAGGGGGTACTGTTACTTCTATATTGGATTAGTGCTGTATCTCACTGTAATGTTGATGTGACCTGAGCTGGTGTATGACCTCTATGGGGTATCGTATATGGCGGTGTTGTTGGTTTACTGAACCTGGGTGTCTGACCTCTATGTGGGTCTATATATGGCGGGTGTGTAGTAGGTTATACCTGAGCTGGTGTCTGACAACTTTGTGGGGTCTCTATATTGGCAGGCGTGTAGGTTATTCCTGACTGTTGGTGTATGAACCTCTATGTGTCTCGATATGGCGGTAGTGTTGTAGGTTAGACCTGAGTGGTGATGTAACGCTATGTGGTCTCCTATTGGTCGGTGTTGTAGGATTATACTGAGTGTGTTGACCTCTATGTGGGTCTTATTATGGCGGTGTTGTAGGTTTATACGGAGCTGTGTTGGCTCTATGTGATCTCTATGTATGGCGGTGGTTGTTAGTGTTATACTGAGCTGGTGCTGCTTACCTCTATGTGGTCTCTATATTGTCGGTGTTGTAGGTTGTCCTGAGTGGTGTCTGACGCACTATGTGTCTCATATAAGGCAGTGTTGTCGGTTATACCTGCGTGGATGTCAGGACGCCTCTATGTGGTCTGTATATGCGGTGTTGTAGGTTATATTGGCGTTAGTTTGAGTGGCGAGTACACTTCTCCCTGATTGTAAGATTGAGAGAAACACCTGACCCTGTGATAGGAGTTAGACTTACTATTCTCGCTGAGTGATTATTTTAGAATGGTGGCGAGGTGCCGTAACTAAGAGAAACGAGTGGACTTGTTTTTGGAGGGTGATATTGTATGTGGGTGGGGGGGTGGTTATATGTGGGTGGAGGGGGATATTGGTATGTGGGTGGAGGGGGATATTGTATGTGGGTGGACGGGGGATTTGTATGTGGGGTGGAGGGGGATATTGTATGTGGGTGGATGGGGATATTGTATGTTGGTGGAGGAGGGTATTGTATTGGTGGGGTGGAGGGGACTATTGTACGTGGTGGATGGGATATTGTTATGGTGGGTGGAGGGGGATATTGTATGTGGTGTGCGAGGGGGATATTGTATGTGGGTGGGAGGGGGATTTTGTATGTGGGTGGTAGGGGGATATTGTATGTGGGTGGAGGGGGTTGTTGGTATGTGGGTGGAGGGGGATATTGTATTGGGTGGAAGGGATATTGTATGGGGTGGAAGGGGATGTTGTTATGTGGTGGATGGGGATATTGATATGTTCGGGTGGAGGGGGATATTGTTATGTAGGGTGGAGGGGGAGTATTTGGTATTGCTGGTGGAGGTGATAATTGTATGGGGATGGAGGGGATATTGTATGGTGGGTGGAGGGGGATATTGTATGTGGTTGGCGGGGGATTTGGTTTGGGGGGGGTGGAGGAGGGATGAGATAGTGTATTTGGGTTGGTGGAGGGGGATATTTTGTGATGTGGGTGCGGAAGGGATATATTGTATGTGGGGGTGGAGGGGGATATTGATATGGTGGGGAGGGGTTAGTGGTTGTGGAGTGGAGGGGATTATTGTAGGTTGGAGGGGGGATATTGTATGTGTTTGGAGGGGATATTGAATGTGTTTGGAGGGGGAATATTGGTAGTGGGTGGGGGGGGGTATTGTATGTGGGGGGAGGGGGATTATTGTATGTGGGTGGATGAGGAGGTTAGATTTGTATCGTGGGTGGAGGAGGGTATTGTATGTGGGTGGGGGGATATTGTATGTGGGTGGAAGGGGATATTTGTGATGTGTGGGTGGAAGGGATATTGATGTGGGGGAGAGGGGGATATTGTATGTGGGTGGAGGGGTGATATTGTATGTGGGTGGAGGGGGACTGTAGTATGTGGGTGCGAGGGGGTATGTATATGTGGGGTGGAGGGGATATTGTGTATGTGAGTGGAGGGGGATTTTGTATGTGCGTGGAGGGGGATATTGTAGTGGCGTGGGGGGGTATTGATATGTGGGTGGAGGGGAATATTGTAGTGGGTGGAGGGGGATGTGTATGTGGGTGGTGGGTATTGTTGGTGGTGGTGGGGTATTTGTCAGTGAGGTGGAGAGGGGATATTGTATGTGGGTGGAGGGGTATAGTGTATGTGGGTGGAGGGGGATATTATATTAGTGGTGGTGGGGGGAAATGGTATGTGGGTGGAGGGGATATTGTATGGGTGGATAGGTGGTTATTGTATGTATGGGAGGAGGGGGATATTTGTATGTGGGTGGGGGGATATTGTATGTGGGGTGGTTGTGGACGGGGGATATTGTATGTGGGTGGAGGGGTTAATTTATGTGGGATGGAGGGGGATATTGTGTTGTGGGATGGACGGGGGATGTGTGTTGTATGTGGAAGTGCGATGGGGTATTGTATGTGGGTGGAGGGGGATATTGTATGGGGGCGGTGGGGTTATTTGTATGTGGGTGGAGGGGATATTGTATGTGGTGGAGGGGATATTGTATGTGGGTGGGAGGGTTATTGTAGAGGGATGGTGGAGGGGGATAGTGTATGTGGGTGGAGGGGGATGTGAACGCGGGATTTCTATATGTGGGTGGAGGGGGGATATTGTTATGTGGGTGGAGGGGGGATATTGTATGTGCGGTGGAGGGGTTAGTGTATGTGCGTGGAGGGTGGATTTTGTATGTGGGTGGAGGGGGGTTGATAGTGTATGTAGGGTTGGAAGGGGGATATTGTATGTGGTGTGAGGGATATTGATATGTGGGGCTGGAGCGCGGGATTGTTGTATGGGGGTGGAGGGGGATATTGTAGTGGGGTGGAGGGGGATATTGTAGGGGGTGGGAGGGGGATATTCGTATGGGGGTGGAGGGGGGGATATTGTATGTGTGGAGGGAACTTGTATGTGGGCTGGGGGGGATAGTTGTTATGTGGGTGGAGCTACTTAGCCCATGTGTCTATGATCGTGTTAGACTGACAAATGTGATACGGTGTGACTAACTTAGATATTTTACTACACAAGTACAGTCTGTTTTGCACACTGTTTTCACTGTGGTAAATGGGCGCCCGATTTTATGTCGAGAGGACCGGTAAATATTTTCATGTACTGTAGGTTGGGCCCCCCAAGATCAGACTCCACTGTTGGGGCCCCTGGACCCCCCAGTCTGGAACTGGGTGTCGCCTTAGGTCAAGTTTTATCCGGGGCACAAGGGCCGCCGGATAACACTGCCTGTGCGTCGATCTCTCTGACTCGTGTGGCCAGTTTTTACAAACGGATCATGCAGTAGAGTGAGGGAGAGTGTCAGGGTGGATCGTTATCGCGTTTCCGATCTCTTATGTTCTCACCGAGCGCTGTACCAACAGATCAGCGTCACAGGGGGGCGCGACACACGGCATTTTATTCACACCCCTGCACGCTGGATCGCTATGAACCGGCAACTATTGTGTCTGCGGTGGCCCGCAGGAGATCCCAGTACCTCCACGTGACGGCTTAAGCGGCGTGATGATGTCACGTGCTTACACATCGCGCGCGCGCTTTTGCAGGACCTGGATGCTGTGGATCTGTGCTGAGGTTGAGTTAGCTTTTTTTGATTTTATTTTCATTAGGTTAGATGTTGTGGGGTTACTGGCTAAGGGGGCAGAAACCTGGCGTACAGGGGTATATTTACTGGTCTGAAGAGGCAGAAGTAACTGGGTAAGGGGCAAATAAACCTGGCTAAAGGGGGCATATTAGTGCTAAGGGAGGACAGCTAACCTGGCTAATGGGTGAATAACCTGGCTAAAGGGGGGCATATTACTGGGATAAGGGGACATCTATTACTGGCTGAAGAGGCCATATTTACTGGTTAAGGGGCATATCATGGTTAAAGGGGGTAGTAAACTTGGCTAAAGGTGGCAGTAATACTGGCTAAGGGGGGAATGTTATTACTGGCTAAGGGGGCAGTTCCGAGTACATACCTGGCCAAGGGGGAAATAAACTGGCTAAAAGGGTGCATATTACTGGACAAAGTGGGCAGTAACCTGGCCTCTAAAGTGGCGAGTAACCTGGCTCTAAATGGGGCAATATTATGCTAAAGGGGCAAGTAACTGGCCTAATAGAGGACGAGTAGGTAACCTGGCTAAGGGGGCATATGTACTGGACAAGGGCATATTACATTCTAGAATGGAGGCAGTAACCTGGCTAAAGGGGGCAGTAACCTGGCGTGGGGGATATTATTGCTAAAGGGCAGTAACCTGGCTAACGGGGATGGCTAGTAGTAACTAGCTAGAGGGGGCATATTACTCTCGCGATAGGTGGCTTATTTATGGCTAGGAGAAGCAGGAACCTGGCTATAAGGAGGCGAGTAACTGGCGAAAGGAGCATTTACTGGATACGGGCAGTAACTGGCTAGAGGGCATTTTATGGATAAGGGCATTACCTGGCTAAAGGGGGCATCATTTACTTGCTAGAGGGGACATTATTACTGGCCTACTGGGGATCATGATTACTGGCTTAAGAGGGTTTAATTGACTTTGCTAAAGGGGTCAGTAACCTGGCTAAGGGGGCAATAACCTGTCTAAGGGGGCATATACTGGCTAAGATTCCATATTACCGGTTAATGGGGGGTGTGTACTGGTCATGTAAAGGGGCCGCAGTAATTTCTTGCTAAGTAGGGGGCGCAGGTTAAACTGGGTATAAGGGGGCATTATTAATGGGTTATGGGGCATATTTACTGGCTATAAAGGGGCAGGTAACTGGCTCAAAGGGGGCATATTATGGCTAAGAAGGGCATATTTACTTGCCTACAAGGGGCATTAACGCTGGCTAATAAGGGGATTATTATGGTAAGGATGCCAAGTTATTAAGTAATGGCTTATAGGGGGCAATATTACTGGCTAAAGGGGGCATATTATAGTGGCCTAAAGGGGGTAAGTTACCTGGACTAGAGGGGGCTTTACCTTGCTTCGAGGGGGAGTTACCTGGCTTCAGGGGGCTACTACGCTCTGACTCAAGGGTGCTATTTTACCTGGCTTACCATGGGGCAACTGCCACTGGGCTTCAGTGGGCTGTGATACTAGCTACAGTTGGGCAAAAATATTAAACCTACGGGGACCTATAACTACCTACAGCGGCCTGTATAACTGCATAATAGGGATCTATATTTCTTTTTTTTTTATTTTAAATCAGATAATTCTTATTAAACAATTAATGCAGATACAGAATAGAACGTCTCTTACCATTATTTTTTTACATCAGGATACATACATATCAATCATTTGGCTTTTTAGATAAAAAAGAACCCCCCCCACTAGGAGTATATGAATATGTCTCGTACAATTATCTTGATGATAGCTTTTCAGGCATCTATTAGCATTACAACCTCATAATAACAAACCCCACCGATCCACCCATACCCACCTAAAGCCATCTGCCCTAAATTTCCAAAGATACTCACCTCACGCAATCTTCCGCTCTCTCACAGGACGCTTCTCTCTGCTGCTCCCCTTATCAGCTCTCGCACAACCGTCTCCAAGACTTCTTTCGTGCGTTCCCCCATCTGGAACTCACTGCCCCACACATCAGATCTCCTCCACTATTCACCGCTTAAAGCAACCCTGAAACGCCATTTCTTCAGGCTTTTGCTTAACCTACAATAACCTGCTGTCCTACACCGTCCACGATACATGTCTGCCTCACTCCTTTGGTCTTTTTCCCCTCCAGTGTAGATTGTAAGCCCTGACGGGGTAGGGTCCTCTCCGCCTCATCTGTCGTGCAATTGTCATTCATTTAATTATGACTGTACTTGTGTGATTGATGTTGTGTAAGTAACTCCGCGAATGTACAGCGCCCTGGAATCAATGGCGTTTTAAAATAGAAATAATATATATGTAGAATAACCAAGAGCAAGTACCCCTGATTTTTTTGAGCACTTTTAATTCAAGGAAAGAATTCACTTTGCCAAGGTGTCTACTCCTTTTGTTGAATAACTATAATAGGAATGGACAATGTGTTCCCATTCCTTGCGCCTAATCCTGTAATTAATGTGTAGCAGTAAGGAAAGAGAAGGCAAACATGGGGAATTTGAGCAAAGGGCTCATGTTCCTTCATATTGTCAGTTGCATTGTCTTTTTGTAATTATTCGCCCTCCTCCTATCTGGATGACATATTTAATTTGTTCTACCGTAATTCCGGGTTTATGGTTGGTGGGAAGATATGAATTCCATCTTTAAAGCAATACTTTCTGGCCATTTTAACATTCGGGAAATGACTAATTCTTGTGTTTCCACATCAAATACTATATCTTCTAAAAGCCATGTCTCAGTGTAGTGGTCTGGGGGATATCACTTTTATGAACTTTGCTAATTATGGATAACCTTTTTCCAGAAGTTCCCAATTCCCTGACAGTCCATCTCATGTGCAAAAGTGGCTCTTCCATTTCACATGTGGGCACTGGAGTTCTGAACCTTAGGGATCTATATTTCTACTTATCATTTCTATTCTGAGGCCTATATAACTACCTTTCTACTTAAGTTGAGGGACCAAGGATACGCTACCCACTGGGACATCCTATTAAGATTTGCGTCGTACTAAATGGGGCTATACAGCTTCCTAATATGAGGACTGCTACCTCGTTTGGGGGGGTGTGTAGCAACATATGTCTCAGGGAATTTCAACTTTCTTCTTATATTGGTATACAAAACAGAGAACGTGAAACTTGGCGTGCAGCAAAATGTGAGAGCCATAGCACAAGGGGGGAGGGGGGGGCAGAAACCTGGCGTTTTGGGCACAAAGGGGTCATTATTGCCATTTGGGGCACTATAGATGGGCAGTTTGAATCGCAGCTCAGGATAATGCGGCTACGTGAGGGTAAGCTGCTGATAAAGTGAGTGAGGTCTAAGATTTAGTTCTTGTGTAGAAATTCTAGCAGTGAGAGTTGTGGCCGGGAGAAGTCGCCATGGCGGTTTTGGACAAATGGAGAAGAAGAAGAGAAAGAGAACAACTCTTAGATCCATGTGGAATATGTAGAAAATTAGTGACAGAAATATAAGTTTTTTCTCTGTAAAAACACACGCTGTAGTTCACAATGTGGTGTGAAAAAAGCTGTGTGAACCCAGCCCTACTGAGCAAAATGTAACACAGAGGGCCCAGGCCCCGGATGTTTTGGGACCCTAGCAACACCCCTGGTAATTGCTGTACTTTCCTGGAGATTTTCTTATATCTTGTCTGAACAGATGTACGAAGTGGAATCGCTATGATGTCCCAGAATTTAAATCATTATCCTTTACAGATCGCTGATATTCTGCAGAGTAACACATCTTCCATCATTCCTACAGATTGATATCAGCAGTGTAAAAACATCTCATCATCATGACGAGATTGATATCCAGCAGTGTAAAGCAGCATCACCCATCATCCATATGATTTCTGATCATCAGCATGGTGTAAACAATCACCATCATCATACAGATCTGACGTATCCAGCAGTGTAACAAGTCCGCCTATAGCATTCCATACAGATCTGATATCCAGGCAGATTGTAACACATCTCCTTCATCCTACAGATTCTGATATCCAGAGTGTAACAATTCCATATCCATAGAGATTGATGTCCAGCAGTGGTGGTAAGACACATTCTACATCCATACAGATCTGATATCCAGCAGTGTAACACATCTCCCATCATCCATACAGATCTGATATCCAGCAGTGTAACACATCTCCCATCATCCATACAGATCTGATATCCAGCAGTGTAACACATCTCCCATCATCCATACAGATCTGATATCCAGCAGTGTAACACATCCCCCATCATCCATACAGATCTGATGTCCAGCAGTGTAACACATCACCCATCATCCATACAAATCTGATGTCCAGCAGTGTAACACATCACCCATCACATCCCATACAGATCTTGATTGCCAGCACGTGGTAACACATCCCCCTTCATCATACAGAGATCTGATATACAGCAGTGGTAACAATCTCCCATTTCTCCATACACGATTGATATCCAGAGTGTTGTAACACATCTCCCATCATCCATACAGATCTGATATCCAGCAGTGTAACACATCCCCATCATCCATACAGATCTGATGTCCAGCAGTGTAAATCACTATTAACCATCAGCATCAGATCTGATACTCCAGCAGTGTAAACACATACGACTCATGCTCATACAGATTGATATCCCAGCAGTGTAACACATTCCGCTGTCATCAATACAGATCTGATATCAGCAGTTGTAACACATCATCTCCATCACTCTTACGATTGATTATCCAAGCAGTGTAAACATCACCCATCATCCATCAGATCTGATAGTGCCAGCAGTGTAATCATCCCCCATCATCAATAATGATAGTATGTCAGCGCAGTGTAAACCATCACCATCTCCACAACAGACTGATATCCAGCAGTGTAACACATCTCCCATCATCCATACAAAGGTGAAAGTGACACAATTGCAAATATTTAAAATATATATATATTTTTTATTTTTTTACATGAGAAAAAGGATGGGATTTGTAATAAACTCTTTATAATTCTCTAAAACATGTGATGTAAAGTTTCCAGGAGGATCTTTCCAAGTTTTTCCCAGCTGGAGCCTCATCGGATGTGAGTTCACCTGGGATACAAATTTAAGGAATTGTGCATATTGAGCCTCTTCCTAACTGACCTGAGGAGAAACAGAGGAACATGTCACCTAGAAGAAGACACTACAGCCAGATATTCCGCTTAATGATGCACTGGGGCGTGGTTAGTATTAATGACTTCCCATTGCCTGTGGGCAGTTGTTGACCTATCAGACAGGTCCACCTGATTGATTTCTTGGGGTAACTCGCTTCGACATTGCGTGCAGTGACCCAGGAGCTCCCTTGTGTATCACTGACCTTCATAGTGTAATGGTCCCACCCACATCCTGACACCTGGATGTGATCGCCTCGCACTCTGCAGCATTAATCTGAACTTTGAGAGCTGAGGTCAATCTGACCGTCGGGTCAATAGTTCATCTATATTAGTGCATGATTTGAAATAGCTAGATTTGAAGGTGATTAGATGTGTAAGTGATTAGAAAAATAGGTCACGAAATGGACAGAAGTGGGCCATTAAGGGGGCAGGAGGATCACTTTTTTGTGAGTACTGATCTTTAACAACACAAAACCTCCTTTCACCATGCTCACTATTGCTGTCTACCTTGTAGCCATCTCCCTCCTACTTGTACCATCCATGTCTCAGGCCCCTGACAGATTCTATTCCGATTCAGCGCGCTCTTCGCTCCCCTCACCCTGTTTTACATTCCAACAACACACTGTTCTCCCTTTTCAACCACTCCACAAATCACTCTGTTGCATAGTGTCTGCGCACAGCGCCGCTCCATCACATCACTTACCATTTGCTGTCGCTTTTCATTCTCCTGCTTCTCGCTGCAGGAGACGCATCTCCCAGGAACTGCCCCGCGTCTAGATCCTCCACTTCCTTACTGCTCATCCCACCTCCTCCACTGCCTCCCATAGAAAATCTACTAACCTGTTGCTATTCATGTAGTCTTTTTTGCCCCTTTTAAATGTGCTTGTGGAATGCCCCGATCTGTTCGGCAACAAACACACTGCTGTTCATTACTCTGTTCGCCTCTCTATTCCGTTAATCTCCTAGCTCTCACTGAAAACTTGGCTCCAGCACTCTGACACAGCGGTCCCTGTACGGGGAAAAACTCCCATAGAACAGAAAATGGAGAAACAGTGCTCTCCTGTACGGGGAAAACTCCCATAGAACAGAAATGGAGAACACAGGCTCCCTGTACTGGGAATTCTCATAGAACAGAATGGAAAACCAGCGCTCCCCTGTAGGGGAATTCTCATAGAAACAGAATGGAGAACACAGTGCTCCCCTGTACTGGGAACTCCATGGAGGAGAATGGAGAACACAGTGGCCCCCCTGTACTGGGAACTCCCATAGAGGAGAATGGAGAACACAGCGCTCCCCTGTACTGGGAACTCCCATAGAGGAGAATGGTTTCCGGGCTTTTTGAGTTCAAGGACCCCCCAGCATGGGTCTGGGAAGCCCCTTCCCTCTCCTTTCTATGCACCTCCATACGTCTTAGCTGTGCTGTCGTTTTCTTTTTCCTCGTCATTGGCTCCTCAGCTCCTTCGCCTTTGCTGTCTCCCTCATCTGTGTCCTCGTCCTCAGGTCCCTTGCTCTCTCCCCTACGCCTTGAGGACGCGGAGTTATTGGCGGCAGAGCGAGGGCAGTGACTAAAGGGGTGACCCAAGCCCCCACACAGGTGACAGCGAATCCTGTCACAGGATGAGGGGTAAATGGCCCACCTCCCCCCCACATTGCACACATCTGTGCCCTGCACTGGGCACTTTAAATGCGTGGGTCGCCACACCTGTGGCAAAGCTTTGGCTGCCCCTGGTAAAAGACCAGGATTCTATCCCTGCCTAGGAAGGTGGAGGATGGGATGTGAGTGATGGTGTTACCAGCGTACCAAAGTTTGACCATGAAGCTCCAGGCCCCTGAGCAGATGCCAAATTCATCTCTATTTTTTACTGGAAACTGGACGACGTCTCCATATCTGTTTAACCAGGTCATGATGTCTATGTAACAGAGTGATTCATTACTTGTTAAAACGGTCTTAACGTTATTTTGGCGGGGTATTTGCTGGGCAACAAAACCCCGCCACTCCGGCGATGACTGTTTGAGCTCATAGCGGGACCAAAAAAGCTCAAGTCCCTCTGCCTGCATGAAGCTCACGTCATATATAAGGAGACCCAGTTATGGATGTATCAGGGCAAAGATGTCCCGATACCCTGAACTCATCCCAAATAGTAGCTCCACCCCTTATATCTATTTGGAATTGTATTCATTGCCTACCCACTTGAGACGAGGCATTCCCTCCTGGGTACACCATGCCCGGTTGTATGAGGTTGCCCTGACACTTTCTCCTCCTGTCCTTTGCTCTCGGAAGGCAGAGATCCCATGCTTCTCTGTCCAAAAGGAACAAAACGGTATCTCCCTCCCATCTATGGTGACTGATTGGTTGCTCTCTTGAAGGGCCTCCATGAAACGGCGCTGATCTTCCTCGCCGCCGGCAACTGGTGGGGGGTGGTCCAGAGAACCTACCCCCTCCCGCCGCTACGTTTGCATAGCTGCGGCCCCCACCATATGATGGGGGACAGCTCGGCAGGAGGGGCCCCAAAAGGTGGGCCAGTAACCCTCCCCATCGACTGCTAGTAACTAGCCCCAACATTAATCCCATTCACACCATCATCATTCTTGAATTTTTCTCTCATTCCATTCTTGAATTTCTTTCCTTACTTCACGCCTTCCAAAAACATTTTTTTCCCTAATTTTTTCCCTCATTTAACTCACTTTCTGCATTCTCCCTACCTTTCTTTCCCGTGTCCATTTCACACCTCCCCCCCCAAACACTCACTACGACCAACCTTTCTCTCCCACATTTACCCGCTCGTTCTCACCCACATTCCCCACATTTACCCGTACATTCTCCCCACGTTCCCCACATTCACCCGCATATTCTCACCAGCATTCCCCACATTTACCCGCACATTCTCACCCCCGTTCCCCACATTTTGACCCACATTCTCACCATCAATTTTCCCTTTTGCATTTTCATCCAAACTTTTGATTGTGATTTTACCCTCATATCCACCGACATTCTCGCCTCCATTGTTGCCTTCCTCTGGACCAGCTCCTAATTTTAGTACTGGGGCGAGGGGGGGATCCCTCCTCATAGGGTCAAGAAATTTGTGGGGGACTACTGCATCTTGAAGGCCTCCAAACTTTACACCCCTCTTTAGCTCTCCTCATGAGGAATCCCCCCGGTGACACTGGGTTTTCCCCGAAAGGCACGAACACCATTTTAGATATCTCCACGTGCAACTTTCTTATGCTTTTTCTTCCCTCCCTCTTTCCTCAGGAAGGTCGTCCCCCGAAGGTAAAGGCTCTGAAATGCCCGATGGGTAGAACTCCAACCGCACAATTTCCTCCATAAGCGCCCTCCCGGGTCCAACAACATCACTCATGTCCTCCGTCACCCTCTTTGTGTGGGGGATTCCACTTATTTAACCATTGTGGGGGAACACCTGAAGGTTCTACACATATTTTGTTCCATCTTTCCTCCCCTCCATCTCCTCTTCCTCCTCCTCATCCTCTGAAACCACCTGTTTTTTTATCACCGTGTTATTTAAATCTTTCATTCATGGTTAATTTTTTCTTTAAACATCCCACTGGTTATCAAAGATCAGCGCTTTCCTAATCTGTAAACCTCCGAATCTTAACCGTATTTTTTTTAATCTCCCTGGTAAGATCTACTTTTCTTCTTTTTAGCTGTGTTACATTCTTTATTCTACATTTATGCATGCCATCTAATTTATTTTGAAATGACAGGATTTACATTGCACATTGTTCATACTCTTTGAGGAAGAACGCAATCCTTGATCCCAGAGATTGGTGCCCGCGAGTCGCTCTTCTCATTGAGCCCAGTTTTTAATAACCTCACACACTCCCACCTCTCCTAAAATAGCTTTCACTGCTCTTTTGTGAAAAGTTTTTTTTTTCCTGGGGCCTCCCTTTAGCTTTACTCAAAATATGTGTGGCTCGATCTTACCGTGTGTCCCTCGTTGTTTGTGTCCTCCAGATAGCTGCTGCAGATGGGAGAGCAGAATCACTGCTCAATCCCTTACTTCCCGCTCTTTGGCACTTTCCCGGATGACTTGTTAGCCGCAAGGGCACCGCTGAAACAGGGGTGCAAATCTCTGCTCTGGTTGTCCCTGCTGCTGCCGCCGCTCTGGTTGTTTCCGCCGCCCTGGCCTCTGTTGCCGCTATCTCTGCTGCTGATCGGATGCCAACAGCCACTGAAATTTTTTGTGACTCTGGCGCAGCCTCTGGACTCACCCTTGTTAGATGTTTCCAGCAGGAAAAACCTCTGTCTTGAGTCTTTCCTTCCTGGCTGTCTTGGCTGGATAGCTGCTGGCAAACTGGACTGGTCAGTTTTTTTTTTAGACATATGCTGGACGCATGCTGGATATTAGCCGTATGCTGGTTGCCAGGTGTATGCTGGACGTTATACATATACTGGACATTAGACGTATCCTGGATGTTAGACATATGCTGCACGTTTGACATATGCTGGCTGGCAGGCATATGCTGGATGTTTGAGCGTATGCTTGCTGACAAGCGTATGCTGTATGTTTGACGTATCTGCTGACAAGCTATGCTGGATGCTTGACTATGCTGCTGGCAGCGTATGCTGACGTTAGGCGTATGCTGGACGTGAGACATATGGCTATGCAGGCCATATTTATCCTGACGTCAGACGTATACTGGACCCTAGACATTATGCTGGCTGCCAGATGTTATCCAGACGTCAGACGTAATACTGGACCTTAAGACATAAGCTGGCTGCCAGATGTATGCTGGACATCAGACGTGTGCTTGCTGCTGGAACTTCTGGACGTGCTGGCTTGACTTTGGCTAGGCTCACCTAACTGGTCATCAGGCTGGCTGCTGGGTTCATGACTGGGATTAGGCTGGTGGGAGCAGCTGCCACAGATCCAGGGAGAGCAGGAGCCATTTATATATGGATAGCACAAATCGAAAATATTGTATCGAGCCACCTGTGTCTCAGACGCTTGCAGTGGAGTCACGTTCATGATTTCCAGTCCATATGCAAGTCTGTTGGATAGAAGAATGTAACCAGCTGACCAAACTGCTCTGAGGGAGCTTTACCAGGCAAAGGAGGAAATCCGTCTTGTTTAAAAATATATCCTTCTTTTATTTCAAATACGTTTAAAACTCCATATGAGGAATGCAAGAACGAGGTAGATAATATGCAATAATAACAGACAGCATGTAGTCATTTTGCTGTATGCTCTGCCCATATCTATGCCGCATGCAGCCCCCGATCTTCCTGCCATCCATCAACATACCTCCTGCCCCAGAATTTCATTCCTGTCGCATTTATAGCTGTGAGCTGCCAGTGAACCCGCATTGTGTACCGGACCGCGCCCGCTCCTCCAGCTCCCCGCTGCCTCGTGCCCGCCTCCATTACTTCTTCTGCCTCCCGGCACTTCTGGATAGCAGGGGGCCACATCTCCGCCACTACCCCGCTTCTCCCAATGCCGGTTCTTCCTGCACGCGCCGCTGGTGAATCTACTCTCAGCTCTGCGGTGATCATACCGGCAGTTAGGTGCCTTCTGGAACTCAGTGCACTGCTGTCGTCTTCTTGCTGTGAGTGGTGTGGCGCATCGCTGGGCTTCTCACTCCATTACTATCCTCACTGCTGCCGTTAGCAACCACGTGGAGGTGTTTTTCTTTTTCTTTGTGATCTCTGGCGGCAGATACTGTTTCGCCTCCGGCCTCCAGCTGACCCAAAGGCTGACTCGGGTCTTCCTAGACCGCACGCTTCCATCAGGGCAGCTGCCCTCCCCAAATGGTAGGGAACACAGCCTTCCCTGGCTCCACGAGCGGCAGTGCACAAACACAACACACACTGCTGAGCTCCTCCCTCACTTCCGCCTCTCACAGTGTGAAAGTGCACTGAGTGAGCGAGAAAGGAGAAAACAGCGCTCCCCTGTACTGGGAACTCCCATAGTAACATAATGGAGAACACAGCGCTCCCCTGTACTGGGAACACCCAAATTAAAAAGAAGGAGAATGGAGAGAACCAGCGCTCCCCTTGTAAACTGGGAACTCCATAGAACCAGAATGGAAACACAGAGCTCCCCTGTCTGGAACTCCCATATAACAGAATGGGAGAGAACACAGCGCTCCCCTGTACTGTGAACGTCCCATAGAACAGATGGATAGACACAGCGCTCCCCTGTACCTGTGAACTCTTATAGAAACAGAATGGAGTAAGACACACCGCTCCTTTACTAGGAACTCCAATAGAACAGAATGGAGAACAGAGGCTCCCCTGTACTGGGAACACCCATAGAAGCAGAAGAGAGAACACGGCGCTCCCTGTACTGGAACTTCCCATAGAACAAATGGAGAAAGCACCAGCGCTCCCTGTACTGGAAACTCTTATAGAACAGAATGTGAGAACACACCGCTCCCCTGTATTAGGAACTCCCATAGACAGAAATGGAGAACACGCGCCGCTTCCCCTGTACTGGGAACTCTTATAGACAGAATGGAGAAGCACACCTGCTCCACCTGTACTAGAACTCCAATATAACAGAATGGAGAACACAGCGCTCCCCTTACTGGAACTCCCATAGAACAGAATGAGAACACAGCGCTCCCCTGACTGGGAACTCTTATAGAAGAATGGAGAACACACCTGCTCCCCCTGTACTGGGAACTCCTATAGAGCAGAAATGGAGAAACACAGTGCTCCCCTTTATTGGTAACTTCCATTGAACATAATGGAGAACACAGCGTTCCCCTGTACTGGGAACTCCCATAGAACAGAATGGAGAACACAGCGCTCCCCTGTACTGGGAACTCCCATAGAGAAGAAAGGAGAGAACACAGCGCTCCCCTGTACTGGGAACTCCCAAATAACAGTATGGAGAGAACACAGCGCTCCCCCTGTACTGGAACTCCTAAATAGCAAATGGAGAACACAGCGCTCCCCTGTACTGGGAACCCCCATAGAACATATAGGAAACACAGCGCTCCCCTGTCCTGGGAACTCCCATAGAACAGAATGGCGACCACAGCGCGCCCCTGTACAGGGAACGCCCATAGAATAGAAAGGAGAGAACACAGCGCTCCCCAGTACTGTGGAACTCCCCATAGAGGAGAATGGAGACAACCATAGCGCTCCCCTGTACTGGGAACTCCCCATAGAGGAAATGGAGAGAACACATGTGCTCCCTGTACTGGGAACTCCCATATAAAGAACAGAAATGGAGAACACAGCGCTCCCCGTGTACTGGGAACCCCATAGAGGAGAATGGAGAAGAACACAGGCTCCCCTGTAACTGGGAACTCCCATAGAACAGAATGGAGAACACAGCGCTCCACTTACTGGGAACCCCCATAAACAGAATGGAGACACAGCGCTCCCCTGTACTGGGAACTCCCATACGAACAGAAAGGATAGAACACAGCGCTCCCCTGTACTGGGAGCTCCCATAGAGAGAATGGAGTGAACACAGTGTCCCCCTGTAACTGGGAACCTCCCATGGAAAAGAATCGGATAACACAGTGCTCCCCTGTACTGGGAAGTCCCATAGAGTAGTAACGAGAAACACAGCGCTCTCCTGTATTGGGAACCCCATAGAACAGAATGGAAAAAGAACAACAGCGCTCCCCTGTAGCTGGGAACTCCCATAGAGTAGAACGGAGGAACACAGTGTTCCCCTTGTAATGGGAACTCCATAGAACAGAATGTAGAGAACACAGCGCTCCGCCTGTAACTGGGAACCTCTCATAGAACAGAATGGAGAACACAGCTCTCCCCTGTACTGGGAACTCCTGTAGAACAGAATGGAGAACACAGCGCTCCCCTGTACTGGGAACTCCCATAGAGGAGAATGGAGAACACAGTGCTCCCCTGTACTGGGAACTCCCATAGAAAGAAATGAAGAACACATCGCTCCTCTGGAAGGGACCCCCATAGAACAGAATGGAGAACACAGCGCTCCCCTGTATCTGGAACTCCCATAAACAGAGATGGAGAGAAAACACAGCGCTCCCTGTACAGGGAGCTCCCAAGAGAGGAGAATGGAGAGAACACAGTAGCTCCCCTGTACTGGGAACTCCCATGGAAAAGAATGGATGAACAACAGTGCTCCCCTGTACTGGGAACTCCCATAGAGTAGGAACGTAAGAACACAGCGCTCCCACTTTACTGTAAACTCCCATAGAACAGAATGAGAACACAGCGCTCCCCTGTAACTGGGAACTCCCATAAGTAGAACGGAGAACACAGTGTTCCCCCTGTAACTGGGTCCTCCCATAGAACAGAATGGAGAGAACACAGCGCTCCCCGTGTACTGGAACTCTCCTAGAACAGAATGGAGAACACAGCGCTCCCCAGTACCTGGAACTCCATAGAGGAGAATGGAGAACAAGCGCTCCCCTGTATGGGAAACCCCCAAGAACAGAATGTGGAGAACACAGCTCTCCCCTGTACTAGGGAACTCCCCATAGAAACAGTAAATGGAGGAGGAACACAGCGCTCCCCTGTACTGGGAACTGCCATAGAACAGAATAGATTTTTCTTTTTTTTTTTCACCCTTTTTTCACATTAACATTCATGTAATCGCTTGATATCCCATCACAGTCTGATCGAGGTGGGTCCCAGAGGAATGAGCCCCCTGATAGTTACGGCTGAGGATGGAGAGCCGGTCAATCTGCAGCTGAGCCCAGTCTGAACGCACCGCTAACCCGTACTCACAACCGGCTCTCCATTCTGTTATGTAGTTTTCAGGGACCAATAAAAACTAGACCTCACCCTGCAAAATAGGAGCCGACACCAAAGGAAACATAACTAAAGTCCTAGGTTTAAGGAAATGGCGATGCAGATAAAGTTTTTTTTTTTCTTATGAAAGTTTTTAATTTTCCAAAAGTAGTAAAACATAAATAAAGCAATACAAATCTGGTATCGCCGTAATCATCACCTAATATTTAAAAAAAATCTTAAATAAAAAGAAAAAAAAAATTTTTTAAATTTTTATTAGGAAAAATTACAAAAAAGAATTTTTATAATAAAAAAAAATTGAAAAAAATTATAAAATTAAAAATATTTTTATTTTAATTTTTAAAAAAAAAAAATGAAAAAAAATTATATATATTATTTTAAAGAAAAAAAAATAAAAAGACAAGAAAAAAATACAATTCAAAAAAAAAATATAAAAAAAATTTAAAAATTTAAAAAAAAAGATTTTAAAAAAAGAAAAAATTTTAGAAAAAGAAAAAAAAAAAAAATCCAGAAAAAATCTGTAAAACGAAAGAAATAAAAAATAAAGAAAATGAAGGAAATAAAAGTAAAATAAATTGAAATTAAAATAAAAAAAAATAAAATTTTAAAAATAAAAAAACATTAAAAATAATTTAAAAATAAAAAAAGAAGAAAAAAAAAATTTTATTAAAATTAATTAAAAAAAAAAAATTTCAAAAAAAATTTTAAAGAATAAATAATATCCCCCCGCGGGCCCTCGTCCACCCGTCCCGCCTCCAACCCACCCAGGCCCACGAAACCCCCCCCCCAAAAACGACTCGCATCCCCTCTCGCCAACCACAAAAACAAGCCCTACGCCGAAAACATCCAATGACCTTTTCTCCCCCGCCCCCACCATCGGAACTCCCCCCCCCTTCACACCCCCAGCAACCCACCAGCCCCCATCCCCGCCCCCGGCACCCCTCCCCCCGCCCAACATGACCCACACCCCCGCCCCGCCCACCACCCAGCTTCCCAACCGCCCCCCCAAAACCACAAAAACACCCCCTTCCATTTCCACACTCAACTGCCTTACACACTCACTGCACCTCCTCCACCCTCCCCCCATAAGTAAACCAAATTCACCCAGTCCCTCCCACCCCCCCCACCCCCCCCCCCAAGTCCCCCCAATAGTAAAATTAACCCCACCCCAACCCACAAAAGTTTCACCCCCACTACCACATGATCCATCCCAAGACCACCCCATCCCGCCAGTACCACCATAAATAGGATTCAAGACACCCCCCATCCCCCCCCCCAATGGCACCTCCCCTCCTTGCTCCCATATCCGCAAATTGGCGACACAAATCCAGAAAACAGGCCTCCTAAAATCAGAGACACGAGCGCCATCAAAGTCCATTCCTTACAAAAATGCGACAGGTTAAAACTTGCATAAAAACAAAAAGCGCCACAAATGGCACATCATAACAAAAAAGAGGCCAACGTATCAAAACACGGGGGCATCGTGCATCAAAAAAGGGGGCATCGTATCAAAAAAAGATGCACGAAACAAAAAGAGTGCATCGTATCAAAAAGAGAGCATCGTAACTCAAAAAATAGGTGCATCATAAAAAAAAAATAGGGCAACGTATACAAAAAAGGGGTCATCGCAACAAAAAAATGGGTATCGGTATCAAAAAAGGGGCATCCTAAATATGTTAAAAAGTAAAAATGTAATCAAAAATGCATTCGTATCAAGAAAATAGGGCATCGAATCAAAAAAGAGAGCATCTTATCAAAAAAGGGGGCATCGCATCAAAAAAGAGGTCATCGTATAAAAAAAAGGGTTGCATAGTATCAAAAATCACAGTGCGCAATTTATCAAAATAATGTTTAACGAGAGTCTCAAAGTTTTTTCAGTATGAGAGATAGCATAAATGCCTTCTTAGGGATTTCGACGTAAAGGTGGTAAAGCCCCTTTATGGTCAGAAATTTGCGCTGGCGGCGGTCAGTGTGTGTGTATCATGTATAATTACATGTGTGCCGCAGCCCTGCCAGTGGCACCCAGGTTTGCATACTTTTTTTTCAGAAATGTTTTTGTGTGCAGAACCATACGTTATACTTGGTTGTACATTGATTTTAACCATATTGGGGAAGGAAGATGTAGCTTTCCAGTTTGGGTTTCTGTCCCTCCCACCCTGAAGGCTTTCATAAGAAGGACATCTGTGCAGTTGGGTAATTTTTATTTTTTTTCTCTTGAATAATGGAGGTCGGTTTGAACCCAGTGAGAGGCTGATTGCTCGATTGAGAGGTAAAGATAGGATAGGACTGCCCGATTTGAGATCACGTTGAAGTCGTGGGCAGCTTAAACTTGTTCTGATCATGATATTGAACCGAATTCTCAAAGTTTTTTCTTGTATCAAAAAAGGGGGCATTGTATCAAAAAAGGGGGCATTGCATCAAAAAAGGGGAATCGTATAAAAAAAAGGGCGCATTGTATCAAAAAAGGGAGCATTGTATCATAAAAGGGGGCATCTTATCAAGAAAGGGGGCATTGCATAAAGAAAGGGGGCATCGTATCAAAAAAGGGGGCATTGCATAAAAAGGGGCATCGTATGAAAAAAGGGGGCATAGTATGAAAAAAGGGCCATTGTATCAAAAAAGGGGGAACGTATCAAAAAAGGGGGCATTGTATTAAAAAAAGGGGGCATTGTATCAAAAAAGGGGGCATTATATAAAAAAAGGGGCATCTTATCAAAAAAGGGGGCATTTATCAAAAAAGGGGCATCGTATCAAAAAAAGGGGGCATTGTATCAAAAAAGGGGGGCAATGCATCAAAAAAATGGGGCTATATCAAAAAAAGTGAGGAAATCGTATAAAAAAGGCGCATTGTATCAAAAAAGGGGGCATCTTATCAAGAAAGGGGGTATTGCATAAAAAAAGGGGGCATCGTATAAAAAAAGTGGGCATAGTATCAAAAAAGGGGGCATTGTATCAAAAAGAGGGCATAGTATCAAAAAAGGGGGCATCGTATCAAAAAAGGGGCATTGTATCAAAAAAGAGGGCATTGCATCAAAAAAGGGCGTTTTGCATCAAAAAAGGGCGCATTGTATCAAAAAGGGGGCATTGTATCAAGAAAGGGCGCATTGTATCAAAAAGGGGGCATTGTATAAAAAAGGGGGCATTGTATCAAAAAAGGGCGCATCATATCAAAAAAGGGCGCATTGCATCAAAAAAGGGGCATTGTATAAAAAAAAGGGGCATTGTATAAAAAAGGGAGCAATGTACCAAAAAAGGGCACATCGTATGAAAAAAGGGCGCATTGCATCAAAAAAGGGGCATTGTATAAAAAAGGGCGCATTGCTCAGCTCGTGGAACATAGCATATCATTGGTAGTATATAATGATGCGTCGTATCCGATGCTCTTGCCCGACCGGGGCGCATACATTATGTAACCGTACCTCAATTAGGAGTCATCTTCGCGATGAGGGCGCACACGTATAATTTTAGGTTGCATTACAAATGTGTCGTTCCCCATCGTATATATGCGCCTAGTTTTGGTGTACGACAGTCCATTTACAACAAGAAAATGGCAAAAAAAGTGGGTTTACGCAAATAGACCAAAAAACTGTCCGTTTGCAATGTTGGGGACATGTCGCCCTAAGTTTCCCTTTGAGCGCTGCCTGTACTATAAACATTCCCAGTCATATTTCAAGGCTCTCTAATGAGTGTAGTGTGGCTTTAAGGGATGCTACTTCCAATAGATGGCACCAGAGCCATAGTTTTTTCCCTTTCGAGCTTATTTGAATATTACATTTCCCATTGAACGTTGCATGACCTATAAGTCTTCATACACCTTTAATGTGGCCTTCTCAGAGAAAATTTGGACTCCCAATTTTAACCCAGCTAGATCACCTTTCTGTACTGAGGAGGAGCAAACACTCTGAAACAACTGTCTGCAGATATGATGAGTCAGTGGCTTGGATTAGATTCCTCAGTCCAGTTTCAAAGCTTTCAATGGATTGGCTATGGCTGTAAGGAACACTACTTCCAGTTGGTGATACCAGAGACCTAGTTCTCTTCAGTAGAGCCTATTTACATGCTTCATTTCCCAGAAAGCATTGCATTGTCTATTAGTCTCCCTACACCCTTATGCAGTTCTCCTCCCTCAAGGACTAACTTTACCTTCCTAGAGCTGCAACAAAGGCTTCTAACCCATCAGCGAGATTCTTACTCTGCACTGATGAGCAGCAGATAGCCCCGAAAAAGTTGTCTACAGATGGGAAGTTTTTTCCTGACAGCAGCTACTGGCTTGGCTTAAAATCCAGTCATGTTTCAAGGCTTTTTAATGCTTTAGATGTAACTATAAAGGACGCCATTTACATTAGGTGACACCAGCTATTTGCATATTAAATTTCCTATGCCTCATTGCCTGGCCTGTAAGTCTCCACATACCTTTATGGGTCTCTCCTCAAAGGGAAGTACTACCTCCATATCAGAAGTAGGTTCTCAGGATACCCCGTTGTCACCCTCTGTACACAATACCATCCCCATACTCACCAAGTCGCAGACATCTTGTTAAAGGTCGTCCAACTATTTTGGGCTGTGCATTGTAATCTGCATGAAGAACATGGTTTACACAACTGCTTATATATCTATGGACCATACCACTCAACAAGTGCAGGGAGGGGATGCAGACCTCATGCTTACCAAGTGTGTGGTTTAATGAGCTGAGACTCAGGGAGTGGTTGACGGGAAAATTATGTCTTTTTTGTCTCGCCATCGATATCATAAGTCATCAGTCATAAGTCATCAATGCCTGATGGGTTACGGTCCAATTTCTGGGACCCGCACCTGTCTCCAGGATGAACCTCAAAACCTCTCTCTTTTGAACAGAGAAATGATCTCAATTCTCCCATTAAAATTGAGGAGCTTGGCTGCGCTCAGAACCCCTATTGATTTGAATGGGAGAGAACTGACAATCTCTCCATTCAAAACAGAGAGGTTTCGGGGCTCAGTCTGGAGGTAGCTGCAGGTTCCAGAGGCGGGAACCTCCTTTTTAAGTGTTTAATACAGGGGTCTGCAACGTCGGTTCTCCAGTTGTTGGGAAACTACATCTCTAAAAAACTACAAAGCTACAATTATCGCTCAAAGGCTGGAAGATACACTGAATCCCAGTAGCAGGCGTCTCCTGATCCCATATGCTGCAAGGAAAGATATATGCAGGTGCCGGGCCATTAATGAGCAAATGGATCTAGATACAGTTCACATCAGCATGCAAAAAGCCACAGTATAACACAGTAGGAGACTTCACAAATGCAACAATACCGATGAAATTGCATATAGATAAAGGGGGGGCGATACAAAGGGTAACGCCATATCAGTACAGTTACCACCAATGCTTGGGTTGCAGCCAATAACGCCCATACTATTCCAATGGGCAGGCTGCCCAGCACTTAAAGGGTGTCCTGCACAAAATACTTGTATCCTAAGCTCCCCAGTGTTTTAAGGCAAAAAGTGATATCCAAAAATACGAAAACAGACCAATCATCATGCATATAGTACACACTATTGCCGGCCAGTATCTAAAGCAGGAAAACAGTGCAATCCACGCATGTGCACTAGATATTTGAGGGTTCCGACGGCCATGCCACAATCAGGGCAGAACAATGCCAGTCTCTCATCACCACACTGCCATCTTCTTGGATAGGATTTTTAGATTTTGTCTTTGAGACAAATCATATATAATGCGAATACTCTGGATTTTTCATCATAACATTATTGACATTAACATCACCGAATGGGGTCATTTATTGGCCTTACTTGATGTGACGAGTTTGTATACATTGACTAATCATGACAGGACACTACAGAGTGTGGCGAAAATGCTAAATTGTACTGATTATTCCAATGATAGTAAATAATTCATTATAGGGCTATTAGAAATAGTGTTGACCTGTAATACTTTATGTTTGAATTACAATTTCTACTTTGCAACTTTAGAGTGAACATCCCATGGCTCCAATGTGGCCCTACTCACGCCCAACATTGTTTATTGCTGAACTTGGAGGAGACAGTCCGAATATGTATCTCCCCATTTCACTTCGGTGTTGGGATGGTGGAGGTATATCAACGACATTTTTTTGATTTGGAGTGGTGATAGTTCTTCATTGGTTACTTTTTTTGATCATCTCAATGAGGTTGACAGGGATATCAAATTTCACTATGGTCCTAGGGTCTGATGGAAAAAATAAAGGTTTTTTGGATATGTTAGTTTATGTTGAAGATGGTAGGTTAAAAACGGATTTACATGTTAAATGTACAGATAGGAATAATTTACTGGATTTTAGGAGTCAGTGCCCTAGGTGTATAGTTGAGTCGTTACCTTATAGCCGGTTTTTATGGGTAAAAAAGATTGTGGATGATAATGATAAGCTTGATGTGAGACTTTCGGAGATGAACGACAAATTTGTTGCTAGGGGTTATCCCAAAGCATTAGTTCAACGTCATCTTAATACAGTTAGAGGCCTTAAAAGAGAACAGTTATGTACTAAACAAACATCTAATATTAAGTCTGAAAGGGTACCTTTTATATCTACATACAATAGACATAATAGACATTTATCTAAAATTATCTCTAAATATTGGCCGCTCCTACAGAATTGTCATAATTGCCGGTACCTAAACATTTGGAGGAGTGTGGTCATCAGATTAGTGACCTCAGGTTTTCTATTATTGATCATGTACCTTATTGTAAGTGTGGTGGTGATTGTACAAAGATTCTTAAACAATGTGAAATGCGTTGGTTCACCAAACTTGATTTTTTATATCCCAATTGTCTAAATTTGGATTATTCTCTGAATGCATTTTTGTGATTACATATTTTTTTATAAATATATTTTTTTGACTTGCCCTAACCTGTGTGTTTTGTGTCTTCATCAGCGTTATATAGAGTTTCTAAATTAAAATAAAATTTTTCTTGTTTTTTAGATGGATTTTTCACTGTCGATCACTTGGTACTTTACCTAATCATCACAATGACATCGGTTTTTGCAGTGACATCGCTTCCCCCTCCTGGACAGTGCATTTAATTTATTTTGTTATAGTAAAAGTATATCTTTTTCTTTTTTTTTTTTTTTAGATCTGCATGATATACACCATTGGCCAGTTCTAGCAATATGGGATTGTATGTTATCTTTTTTTGATAATAAGAGGATGTTCTGTTACAATATGTTCTACATCTATATATTGTGGGACCAAGCTATTTTGTGTGCAGACATACAGAACCATGGTGGTCTTACCACATTGTGAATCTAGTTGAAGTACTGGTCTGCATTATATGCATTCCTGATGCTCCTATAGCCACTTTGAGATGGGTGCCTTTTTCCACATAAATGTGGTTAATCTGCACCATCTTGTGGGAACCTATGGTGTGTTCTGTGGTGCTGTCTGTGGCATTGGTCGCTTTGTATTGGCTTGAATTGCATCCTTTGTGTGGTGATGAGAGACTGGCATGTTCTGCCCTGATGTGGTATGGCCGTCAGAACTCTCAAATCTCTAGTGCGCATGCGTGGATTGCGCTGTTTTCCTGCTTTAGATACTGGCCAGCAATAGTGTGCACTATATGCATGATGATTGGTCTGTTTTGACCATGTGATTCTTTGAGTCGGCGTAGTGCTTGTCACTGGACGCCGAGATGGTATGCGATCTGGCAGGGCCGGACTGGGAATAAAAATCAGCCCTGGCACTAAGCCCCCAGCAGCCCACATACAATATCCGCTTACAAAATGCCCCTTGTTTTCGCACCTCGCCACTTTCTAAAATATACTACACTATAAAGCTGCTTTCACACGGAGCATTTTTGGTGCATTTTTATGCGTTTTTGGTGCGTTTTTTGGCAAAAGGCAGAGTAAGTTAATGCTGAACATTTCGCACAAAAAACGCATCAAAAAATGAATGCAACCACAACTGCGTCCGTGTGAGAGCCTCCCTACACGACAAGCAAGAAAGAGACAGTGGTGCAGAAAACCCCTCATCACAGAGTCAGGTGTGGCACTTGCTTTACAAATCAGGACAAGCCCACACTGACACTACATCAGCACCAGCATAACCTACAACCCCACCAATCACTTCCCCAGTAGTCAGGTCACCATCATATGAACACAGCACTGCTTCAACATAGAAGTAAACTTACCCCTGTACAGAAGGACTCACAGGGAGGACTCATCTCCAGATGGGAAGTTGTTCTCTTCTCCTTTTCTTTCTCCTTCTGGCCCCAACCTCCATGATGTCATTCCTGATGAGTTTGATCCATTCTCCCATTTCTTTCTCTGTGTCCGTACAGCATGGCCGCCCAATGTCTTCTTCTCCCGTGCACAACTCGACCCAGTAGAATTTACCACAAATACATCTTTAGATCCTCTCTTTTCAGCACTTTCCTATCAATTTCCCAACAGTGTATGATAGACCCGAAAAATTTGACATTGAAAAATGTCCTGATAAGAGGCATGAAATAGGTAGACCCCCATTAGGCAGGCAGGGCCCAGTATGTATGTAGTGCAGGGCCATTATGTAAGCAGGCAGGTCCAGAAATTAAGCAGGCCAGGCCAGTTATGTAGCAGGCAGGGCCAGTAGTAGGTAAGGCAGTGCCACTTAAAGGGCAGAAGGGATCAGTATATAGACTGGCAGGAACATATCTAGAGGTTTTTTTAGGCAGGGCGGTTATATGGGCCAGGCAGGGCAGTGTAATAGCAGCCAGCAGTGTATCGTAGGCAGGGCTATTATAGCAGCCAGTGGCAGGTATAGGCATCCAGGGCAGGGTTATAGGTATCTAGGGCTCTTATATGCAGCCATGGCGTGTATAGGCAGCCATGTCAGGGTAAAGGCAGCAGGACAGGGGTATAGTAGCCAGGGCAGGGGTAGTATTCAGCCATAGCAGAGTATAGGGCAGCCATGGCAGGGCATCATATATCCAGCAGGGTAAGTAGCCAGGGCCAGGTATAGATAGCCAGGCCAGGGTAATAGGTATGCCAGGGGCAGGGCATCATAATAGCCAGGCAATGGTATAGTAGCCAGGGCAGGTATAGGTGACCAGGCAGGGCATCATATAGCCAGGCAGGGCATCATATAGCCAGGCAGGGTATAGGTAGCCAGGCAGGGTATAGGCAGCCCAGGGCAGGGTATAGGCCAGCCCAGGTGGCAGGGTGATAGTACCAGGCAGGGCATCTTATAGCCAGGGCAGGGTATAGGTAGCCAGGGCAGGGCTATTATATTTAGCCAGCGGGACGTAAGTATGTTTAAAAAAAAAAATAAAAAAATAATACTCACCCCAGCTGTCCCCTCCTCTTCACTTGCTCTGGAGCGGACCGCTCTCACCCGAGTGGGGGCGCGAGCGGGCGCGCGATGACGTCAATCCACATCGCTCTGCCTGCCCCGAGGCCTCCTGGGAGCTGAACTGACAGAAACAGAAGATCCAGAATGTTCACTCGGCCGCTGCTTGCACGCCTTCCCACAAACCCGCTCGGTGCAGGCGGGCGGCCGTGAATTGGCTGCAATGGCTGGGTCTGTGGAACCCGCAGTGCAGCCGTGTGTCGAGAGGGGCTGACTGCCCCCTGCCACAGGGGTCCGTCCTGATGCGACCATGCGGCCCCTGTAGGTGCCTCAGACGGCGCCGAGACTCGGGGCCCGCCGGGGGGAACACCGTTCTCCTCGTCGGGCGATCCAAAATCGGCCCTGCGCCCGGACCCCAGCGGCCCGCCGGGCAAATGCACGGTTTTGCCCTATGGCATCCGTTGCCTGCATCTGGTAGTGGGGGTATGGCCCTGTCCTCCCCTGCAGTGGACAAAAAACGACCTGGAAAACGACGTTACTAAAAACTCATGAAACTGAGATTTCTATCCCCTCCTGTCAAAAAAAAAAACCAAAAAAAAAAAAAAAAAGCTGAAAAAAAAAAAACGGACGTTTTTTGCAGCGATTTGGCGTTTTTGTGCGTTTTTTTACAAGCGTCTTTTTTGCTGCTCTTCAAGCCTGTTTTTTAATGTCTGCATAAATTAAGCCATTGGATATAACTCCGCCCTACAAAAGGGGATGTAAAGCACCTCTATGCATTTATATGTGATCTTGTAGTTGTTTTACGGATTTTGCCGCTAATAATGTTATCTCGCTTTTGTCGCCAAAATACGTTTTTTTTAAACGGATTGTTGGTCCTAAAGTCCATTTTTTTTTAAGGATTATGGTGCTAAGATCTGCATTTTTACGGATTTTGCCGCTAATAAAGTTTTCTCGCTTTTGTCTTCAAAAATACGTTTTTTTACGGATTTTGCCGCCATAAACCGTTTTTTTATGGATTTTGGCACTAAAATCCTCTTCTTAACATATTTAGGAGCGAATAAAGTTAAGAATAGGATTTTAGCGCCAAAATCCGTAAATAAACAGATTCTGGCGTCAAAATCCGTAAAAAAAGTATTTTTTTTTGGGGTCAGAAGCGAGACCAAAGCATGATCATTTTATTACGAATGGTACAGACAAGGACACATCAGACACTTGTATGCAGATTTGATCAGGTATAACCTTTATTAACACCCACTATAGGTGGGACTTGGGTCTCCTGGGTGGGTTTTCATTGAAAAATCGCGGCAAAAAACGCCACGAAAATGCGCCAAAAGACTTCCAGCGCTTTCCATAGATTCCTGTAGTAAATTCACTCGAAATAATTTTCCCCCATACTTTTTGTAGGGACCATTTATATATTTATATAAATTAATCATGTCCCCCCGAAGCCGTCTTTTCTCAAGACTAAATAATTCAATTCTACAACGCTCCTCATAACTAAGAAAGCCCATTCCCCTTATAAGTTTGGTTGCTCCTCTTTGTACTCCCCTCTAGCTCCATTACATCTCTTCTATAAACTGGGGCCCAGAACTGAACACATATTCTAAGTGAGTCCACCAATGCTTTATATAGCGGTAGAATTACATCCTTGTCCCGCGAGCCCATGTCTCTTTTTAAAAACACGCCAATAATCTTATTTTCCTTAGAGGCAGCTGATTGACAATGCATGCTGTTCTGTAGTCTATGATCTACAAGTCACCCAGATCTTTCTCAACAAGCGATTCTCCAAGTTTTTCTCCCCCCTAGGACATATGAGGCTGCAGATTTTTTACCCCTTAGGCATTTTTAATTGCAATTTATTACCCCCTAGTGGCCCTTGCTTTCAATTTTACCTTCCATAGACATAATGGCAAGTTTCACCCCAATCAAACCTTCTTTTCCCTTCCCCTTTTCCAATTAAA
>JAODAL010042857.1:0-34408 GCA_025379985.1 Phyllomedusa bahiana
TTGACTATCGGTTCTGGAACATTGTATGTTTAAACCACACTCAACATACAATGTCCCAGGAAAGACCATTGTATGTTGGAAATATAGCATCTTGAGGCCTTTTGTTCTTAAAGGGACTGCTGCCACCTGAGTATATTTTGCTTTAGATCATGTATACCCACTTGCGCCTCCACGGGTCGGGCCCCCTTTTCTTGGTGTCCCGGGGGTCATTAGCTCTGGGATCGCCGTTTTTCGAAAAACGGGGGGCACCCCAATATTGGCCTTGCAAAGGTTTCTTCTTTTGGCTACCCCTGTTTTATTCCAGAAACGGGTTTAAAAGACAGTATACAAAAACAGAATAAACAAAACCCTCAGCCGTCTGGCCACTACACAACTACACAACAGTAGACACTGTCTATCGGCGGTCTGGGCCTAATGTCCAGCACCATGCACACTGAAATCTCCCAGTAGAGTATCAGCTTTCCTGGGAGGCCAGAGCTCTCTTCTGCTCCAAACTTTTGGGTAGAAAAATTCCTTAAACACCTGGAGAAGCAGGTTTTTTTTTGGGGATGGAAAAACCTGGACCGGGAAAGGGGAACAACCACCCCCCCCCCAATGCAGCTGTTCCCAAAAGCCAGCCCAAAGGCTGGGCATAACCCCTTTCAAAACAAGGTTAGCAAAATAGTGTGCGGGCCCCACAACAACGGGCTTCCCTAAGGAACCGGCCCCGGTGGCAGTTTCTACCCGGGGAAAACCGGGTATATAAAAACCTGTGGCGACCAGCAAATGCCTAAGGTCATTTTGCCCCCAAACTTTTTCATACAATTTTACAAACCAAACATAATTTTCCCTTCATTATCTGAAAGTGACCACTTCCTTTAAAAAATACTGTTGCCAGGAAGGGGTAAACTTGATCTGTGACAATGCTTGGTAGGTGATACATGTTAAATCAATGTCCACATTCATGCAATGACCCAAGGTTTCCCAGCAGAATTTTGGCCATAGCATCACACTGCTTGCCTCCTTCCCATCTATTCTAAAGATAAGCGACAAACACACCCTATGTTCTTTACCCAATGTTTAAGGAAATGTGATTTATCCATCTTCTATTGCTAATGGTCCAATTCTGGTGCTCCCATGCCCACTGTACAGGGTCCAGTATAGATATTGGCCCTTTTGTATGAAAACTGTCTAGCAGTAAAATGCCCCTTTGTTGCCCAAGCAACCAATCAAAGTAACTTCTTTTTTTTCCAGAGCTTTTAAATGAAAAAAAAGCTGAGTTCAATTGGTTTTGGGGCAAAAAATTGTTTGTTGAAAAACATTTTTAAAACCCAAAGGCCCTTGGGTTGCTGCTGCACCCCATGGCCCCGCAATGTGCAATGCTTAGTATGTTGTGACACCTTTCTATCATAACCAGCTTTAGCCTTTTCAGCAGTTTGGACTGCAGTAGTTATTTTGTCGGATCAGACCAGGTGGGCTAGCCACGCACATTAAAGACCTTTAGGCACCCATGAATCTGTTGCAGGTTGAACAGTTGTCCCGTCTTTAGAAAGTACTTACTAGTACATAAAGAGAACGCCACCAGAGTGCATGGCTCAGCTTCACGGCAGATATATCCTAATGGAGTATGAGCGTGTTTCCATGAAAAAGGACTTATTAACATGTGTGGTAAGCCTGATGGCTATATCATGTTTTATATTTTTTGATATACAGTAAAGGATTTATACAAAAATTGTTTTCTTTGCCAATATATTTCTTTGAATTGAGTATATTGGAAGTTGAGGGGACCTGACTTATTGGTAATGGTTGGAAGCACTGCATGAACAAGGGGTCAAAATATTATTTTTAAAAGCCAACAGGAGGCATGCCATGACCTAGTCATCAAACAATCGCAATTTGGCCCCTTTCAAAGTCACAAAAAGGGGAACATGTTTAAAAAAGGGTGCGGGAGAAATCTGGACTTTTCACCCGAAAACTAGTGCAGCCTCATTTTTGGATTTTTTTAATCCATATCCCGCATTAGAAAGCGCCCGCGGCACATTGTAATGCACCTGAGATCGGGGGGGCGTGCTGGATTTATGGCACACTACAACCGTACGATGCTACACATTTATGACTTTAGTACGGCAAATCCAGGAGCATTACTGCTGGAACAGGTAGAGCACTTAAAAGTGGTTTACCTGAGCCAGAATTGTCACTTTATAGCTAGAAAGCGCTAAATCTATGACCCACAGTAGAACAAGTTGATAGATTCAGGCGCATTCTATGCTACAAATGCGCACACAAAAAAAATGGCGCCTGGGTGGAAAAAATCATACATGTCGCCGATTCTTATCTTTACTGTTTTTTTTCTGATTCCTATTTACCATCTTCAAGAACTGTTACTTCTTACACAGTCTTCCTAGAGCTCTGTTGGGTGACATATGATTCCTCAGTGAGACTAAGGGTATGTTCACATGGCTTATTTTGGAGCGTATTTCGACGCCTATTTTGCGACGTACTGCGCTTAATACGCAGGGAAATGCACCCCATAATTACGGTAATCCATAGCTTTCATAGAGAACTATGGATCACACCTCCTCTCCCCGCTCGTACAATACGAACGTATTGTACTTGTGGGGAGATAAGTGACGTGAATTATTTGCGGCGAATACGCGCCGCGAGTAATGCATGTCTACTCCGCGGGAGTACACGTGTATTAGCGCGGGCTCCCGAGACACACGATCTACTGCGGCACGTACAGTACACGCTGCAGTACATCGTGTGAACATACCCTGAAAGCTCTGGCAACTTTCATACTCTCCCACACTGTTGTTTTTCAGTGAGTGCAGAGATACTGTGACAGTTACATACAGTGCAATACCCAGGTATAATGTGGAATGGGGGTCTAGCAGATACAGACAATTTTCAACAAGCTATATTAAAAAGGGTAATATTAATATTGAGATATTATTAATATTATAGGTACATTTTGTAAGTTTTGTGACCCTGATATTGAAGTGTTCACCTTGTATGAGGCACCACTCATTTTAATCTCTACAGTCCCAGGTGCTGGTAGACTCATATTAACTAGCATATCAAATGCCTTATCCATATTAAGTCAAAGTAAAACATAGGGAAAAAAGCCAGAAGGAAAATATGCGTCACTTTTATGCTGCCTTTAATCCTGAACAAATGCAAACAATCTCCTTGGCTTCTTCCCATTTCGAACAATACAGTCATACAAATATATTTTCTGTTGACAATTTTGTCGCCATAGTTACTGTTTGGTCGCTCAGGTGTATACAGACAGTTTTTCTTTGCCCAATCTGAAACTTTTAAGTTCCGGGTCCAACCAGATTATACAATAGTTACACACGCACATTTACCAGACAACAAAACAAAGGGCCTCATGTATGAACACTGTCTCGGTCTAAGACTTTCTTTGTTGCCCATAGCAACCAATCAGAGCTTCCATTTTTTCAGAGCACTATATGAAATGAAAAGGGCGCTCTGATTGGTTGCTATGGACAACAAGGAAAGTCTTAGACCTAGACAAATTTCACACATGTGGCCCATAGTTTTAGGGCTATTCAACTATTCAACTCACATGTTAACAGTGGTGATACAGTATATCGAGTCCTGGCAGCAGCAGCACTTCTTATTGCCAGTACCACTGACTTAGGCCTCATATGCAAGTAGTCCTAGCACCATGCAATACCGTCTGGGGTGTAACTAGACTCCCAATACCAGAATGAGATGTGTCTCATCACCTTATGACAGGAAGCTAAAACAGCAGCAGAGGGGTTCAGGATTCTTTTGATCAGTGGAGTCTGTTGGGGTTAGACAGTAAATTTTTAATACCCAATTCCTTTAAATTATTAAAGGGGTTGTCCCAACTAGTCTCTACTTCCTGGTCCATTTTAACACAGACCTGTATGCAGCCAATCACTGCTTTGGATGTATTAGATTTTTCTAAAGCATTTGATACGGTGCCACATAAAAGGTTTGTAAGTAAAATGAGAATTCTTGGACTGGGGGAAAATGTTTGCAAGTGGGTAAGCAACTGGCTCAGTGGTAGAAAACAAAGGGTGGGGATTAATGATACATACTCAGACTGGATCCCTGTTACTAGTGGGGTACAACACGGTTCAGTATTGGACCCTATTCACCTTAATATATTCATTAATGACCTTACACATGGAGAAGCTCTGTAAAGTAATCAACACAATAGAGGATAATGTTTTGTTACAAAGGGATCTGGATAGGTTGGAGGCCTGGGCAAAGAAATGGCAAATGAGGTTTAACAAAGTTAAATGCAAGGTTATGCACATGGGAAGGAAAAATCCACTCCATGATTGCATTTTAAATGGAAAAACTTTGGGTCAAAGTGACATGGAGGAGGACTTGGGAATCCTGGTGGATAGTAAACTTAGTTATAGCAGTTATAGTAGTATCAGGCAGCAGCGCCAAGGCAAATAGGATCATGGGGTGCATTAAAAGGGGCAAAGAGGCATACAATGAGAACATTATTCTCCCATTATACAAGTCACTGGTCAGACCACACATGGAATATTGTGTACAGTATTGTGTACACCAGTGCACAGGAAAGACATTGTAGAGCTTGAACAGGTTTAAAGGCGGGCAACAAAAATAATAAAAGGACTGTGAGGATTATAATACCTAGAAAGATGAACAAGATTAGGCCTCGTTCACACGGCTTATTTCGGAATGGATTTACCGCCGTATTTACGATGGTAAATCCATTCCGAAATCAGTTGGAAATAAGTGGCAGGCCATTTTAAAAAAGGGTTTTAATGAAAAATCGTGTCTCGTTCAAAGCATTATTTCCGTGCCGTATTGCCGCCGCGGATACGGACGGAAAAACAATTAGCCTGTCCATTATTGTGCCGGATTTTGCGACGGATTCACCCCATATAATGAATGGGGATTGTAAATCCGTCGCGAATAGTGCCACACTTAGTACACTTATTACAAACGATTTGGGAAAAATATTTACGATGGGGAAATGAGTAAAAAAGTTCTGAAATAAGCCGTTTTTTAAACAAGCCTTAGGCTTATTTAGTTTTGAAAAAGGGCGGCTTTTTGGGGGGACATAAAAAATGTGTTTTAAAAAAATCAAAGGGGCAATATAGAGTCTTCTCAAGATCTATTTTTACCTAGGACTGTATCAAGAACAAGGGGGCATCATCTACGACAAAAGGGAAAAAAGGTTTTTACCTAAAATAGAAGGGGATTCTTTACTGTAAGAGCAGTGAGATGTGAAAAATCTCTGCCAGAGGAACTTTTATGGTGAATTCACTAACAGGTTCAAAAAGGGTCTGGATGCATTTCATGGTATAAAAATATAACAAGTTATAGGCTAGATTCTGGAGAAGGGGTTTTCCCGGGATTTATTCTGATTGCCAGATTGGAGTCCCGGGGAAGGAATTTTTTCCCTAAATGAGGACAATTGGCTTTACCCAGGGGGTTTTTTTTTTCCCCGGATCAACACTGTACACAATAGTCTGAACTGGATGGACGTTTGTCTTTTTTCGGGCTTACAAACTATGTAACTGGCCACAGTGGTGCTACATCCAGTGACTGTCTACAATGGTTATATGTCCATATTAAGCAGAACAAGAAAAGAGAGATTGGCAGGGGACCTGAGAAATGTTGGAAGAGGGCTGGTGGGTGATCGGTAAGGTGTGTACCATTTTTTAAAATTATTTTGCAACATTGTGAACTGGTATTGTTGTTTTTTTCTTTATATAAAGGTCCAGACAACTCTTTAGTCTCCCAAGTATTCTTGACTTTTTATTTGTGAATTAATGAAACCTGAGATTGTCGAAAATAACTTTTAAAGTATTTTATTGAGTCTTTCTAACACTTTCATGGATTCCTTCCAAATCTCTCTAAAGGTCCAATTCAGTTCCTTGGCATAATAAATTGAACAAGGTTAATGAATAACTTTTTAATGGCAGTAATTAGAACAAAACTTCCTATGACATCACTAACATGATATGGTATGTATCCCGTCTGACATCTAAATATACAAATGCCATTATTAAACCTACGTTGGTTTGGCAATATTTACACTCTGACTGCAGGTAGTTATCCAGGGCGACATGAAATTGGCCGTTACGACTTAAAATAACACAAGCATAGCTCTGTAGAACTCTCTGCCATTCTCATTCCAAAAAAATTATTTTCCGTAAACAAGCCTAAAGGAGATCTGTAAACGAAATGTGGTGCATTAAGTCCTTCAGAAAGGAAACTATGCTTCATCACATTTCATGTAACAACCAAATGTGTTGCAAACATACTAAAAAATTACAGCAAAAGGTTGACGGTAGTAGGGCAATTCAGGAAACACACAAACGATAATAAGAAAACCTATTTAACATCAGGTAAGTAATAGGATCATGGACTCTGACTGTAACATTGACGGACTATCATTAGGATAAGCTATCAATGTTTGATCCAGAAAACTGAACTGGGGCGCTCCTATTGGCATCATGCCCTCTTCATTGTTTTTTGTAGGTATAATAACTTATTTGTATGATTGATTGTGTGGTCTACTGGAGTTTGTCTCATTCACTTGTTTGAATGTACAGGTACTAGTGTTGATCAAATCTGTACCTGATCAATTCAACACTGGTTCAGTGTCCCAAATCTGAATTTTTTTCACTTTGACCCTAAATTTAGTTCTAATCCTGACCGTACCCGTAATCTTGATCTTGATTTGAGGCACTGCCACTCTGACATCACTTCTATCTGATATTCACTTCCATTCCAATGTCACATAGATAACCCTAATGTGCTGTTGAACCAGAAGTGACATCAGGTGGAAGTGACATCAGAATAATGGCACCACACCACACTGGTAGTACCAGGAAATGGGTAAGTTAACCTATTCAAACCAAGATGAATTTTATTGTAATACTGTATAAACATATAGAGATATAATAAAAACACCATAAAAAAGCGGTGCTGGTGTACTGAAGGCACTACCACAAGGTAAGTATCTCAATATAAAACAGAGTAAACACAGTACCACACACTGAATGAGAGTAAATCAGATGCAAGTAATACAACCACAACGTCAATTCATATAAAATACATATATATGAAGATATTGTCATATAGTACTATGCACAATCATCAAATACAGAAAAGGGGATACAGACCAAATGGTGCCAGGAGACAACCCAACACGTGGTTTGTAAGGAAGCTTCTTCAGGGAATCTGGGGAGCAGTATCATTATTGGGGACAGCGCATTCCATAGCACAATATTACTTGGAGCCATCAATGTTCCGAATTTTCAAAATCTCTGTACAGTATACGTTATCCACTTCTACACATTAATACTTACACACAAATAAATAATTTTCATTGGAATACCAGACATAGTATATAGCAGTAGCTGCAGAGAGGAAGATTTACAGTAATTCAACTGTTTAAGTAGCATTGTACAGATGCCTTTGTTTAATATTCCTCATTCTCGTGACAACTTTAAATTGTTTCTGTTTAACATATGACCTTAACATGTGTGGAAAGAAAAGACCACTTTTTTTTTTTATTGCATAAAAACTTTTATTGAAAATTTTTCACAACAAATCATGCCATACAACAAAGATGCTGAACAACAAATATGAACAGAGAAACATAAAAACAGTGCTATAGACAAATTTCCATTGGATGACGATACAGAAATTCTCGAGAATCAGTACAAAAGGAGGTTAAAATGATATGTAATGCACGACATACAAAAATCAATAACATTCATGTGAGGGGAACCATAAAGTGGCAGGAACTATGAGCTAGTTCAGAGATTGTGGGTTGCAATTAGGAATTATGAAGAATCATAGAAGGACGAATCTGTCCATATCTTTCTTTAATTTTAGGAACCACATGTTGGGGGACCACAAGAGAGTTTTCGCACTTAAATTGATAAATGATTCTATTTAAGAATTCTCTAATGGACAAGGTAGTTGTCGTTTTCCAGTGTTTAGCGATAGTTATTCTTGTAGCTACTAGGATATGGAAGAGAACTGTTCTAACATGAAATGGAAACTCTACAAGATTCATATCTAATAAGGCTAGGGCCGGAGTGAGAGTAATCTTAATAGAAAACAAGTTAGAGATAAGTTCCTCGACTTGGGCCCATAAAGAAAAGACCTTAGGACAATTCCACCACATATGTAATAAAGTTCCAATAGAACCGCAACCTCTCCAGCAAAGGGCCGATCCATGTTGAGTGAAGTGGGCCATTCGAGTGGGAGGGAGATACCATCTTAGATGGATTTTTTTCATAATTTCCAGTTGATTTATACACTTATAATATTTAGTAGAGGATATACTGGCAATTAGCCATTTATCATAAGAAAACGTGGTAGATAAATCTTCCCATTTTCTGATATAATTTGGTTTAGAATGATTATCTATACTTATAACGAACTATATGTGACCGACAAACCCCTTTCAAAGCCCTTCTTCCCTCGTAAAAGGTTCAGATAAGAGGGAACTGGTTTAGATTTATGTGGCCAGACCCAACTCTGGAGTACATGACGGATCTGTAGATATTTATAAAAATTAGATCGGTCTAGATTGTAAGTTATCATTAGCTCAGAAAATGTTTTAAGAGTCTTTTTCTCATATAAATGTTCCAGAGTTGTGATACCCATTGACACCCAGTTGTCTAGCGTAAAGTGTGGGATCGCCAAATGAAATAAAGACATGATACACTTCTTTTTTGAAAAATACACCCAGTTCTTGGGCTTAACAAATGCGTTCCAAGCTTGGAAGGCAGGTTGGAGGGAAGGAAGGGTTGGAGCTGAATGTTTAAGATTCAGTAAATCTGCTATTAAAAGGTCTTTAACTGTGTAGGGAAATGTCGAGGAATTTTCAATCTGCGACCAGTGATGTTCATTAGGTGCAGTCCAGAAATATTGTAAGGGTTTAAGCACGGAGGCTATATTGTAAAATTTCAGATCCGGTACAGACAAACCTCCTTATTTAGTGCTGAGGAATAGGCATTGTTTTTTAAATCTGTTTTTTTTTTAGAACCCCATATAAATTTCAAAAGTAGAGATTGAAGTTTAGAAATCAACATTGTTGGGAATAAAAATGGGAGAGAACGTGAGATGTAGAAGAATCTAGGGAGTAACATCATTTTGGTGATGTTTATTCTAGCTAACCAAGACAATCTATACTGAGACAAACGATTCACTTCGTGTAATAAGGTGTCATATAGTGAATCTAGACTAGTTGTTATCGTAGATTCTAGGGAAGGAGTTATTTTCATACCCAAGTAGGGAATAAAGGATTCTGACCATATGAATCCTAGTTGTTGTAATGTAGGCTTTGGTCTGGAGCAATATATAGCGGGAGAACACTATTTAATTTGTAGTAAGAAACTAAAGAGTATGAATCAAGAATCTGCAGAAGGGATTTAAGGGAGTTTTCAGGGTTTTGACACATTATTAAGACATCATCTGCGAACAAACTAATTTTATGCGGTTGCCCAAAGAGAGAGATTCCTGAAATCGCACTAAATTGTCTGATCATTTCAGAAAGTGGTTCTGTACACATAATAAATATTAGAGGAGAAAGTGGGCACCCCTGGCGCGTTCCATTAGAGATAGAAAAAGCCGACGACAGGAAACCGCATGCTAAGACCCTAGCTGAGGGAGAAGAATACAGTGAAATAATGGCATTAAAAATGGGACCTATAAATCCAAATTTCTTCAACACCTCTTTAAGATGATCCCAATTAAGTCGGTCAAAGGACTTTTCTGCGTCCAATGATAACAGGATGGAAGGAGTTTTATCTAAATTGATCCTATGGATTACATCTAATACTCTTCTTATACCATCCCTTGTTTGGTGTCCCTTAACAAAACCCACTTAATCTTTATTAATTAAATAAGGTAAAATATTACTTAGTCGGTTCGCAATAATTTTAGCAAATAATTTAATATCATAGTTTAATAATGATATGGGTCTATAATAAGCAATTTGATCGGGTGATGTACCCGGTTTAGGTATGGTGGCTACTGTCCCTCATAACATTTCTCGGGGTGCAGATTCTTTTTCTATAATCTCTTGAAAAATAGAGGTAAGATGTGGAGCAAGAGTGGCGGAAAACAGTTTGTAATATTCGTTTGAAAAGCCGTCTGGGCCAGGGGCTTTATTAAGTTAAGAATCTTTGATAATTGCCACTATTTCTTCAATTTCTATAGGAGCATTTAGTAAATCTAAGTGGACCTTTGTTAGAGTGGGTTATTGTACTTTACTTAAGAAAGAGTTAATGTTACACTTAAGAACCTAGGGAGTAAATGGGTCGTCTTTTAGATTGTACAAGTTATGATAGTATTTTGCAAAGGCATTCACTATGAGTTGAGGGTCATACATTTTGGAACTATCTGGATTTGTGATGTGAGAAATCTTAGTTTTTGCCTGCAAATTTTTAATTCTATTAGCTAATAATTTAGACGGGTGGTCCCCTTGTAAATAAAAATTCCATTTAAGTCTAGCCAGATGAGCCTCATAATTATTGATGTATAAATTGCGAAGTTTGTTCCTGCATGTTGCTAATTTCTCTTTAGTCATTGGTGAAGGGTCTAGTTTAAATTGTTTATTCAAGGATTCAAGTTCTTTAATTAGTATGTTTAATGCATCTTCCCTCTTGCGCTTCTCCCTTGCTGATATTCGAATACAAATGCCTCTAATTACAGCTTTGTGTACGCACCATAAGGCTTCTGCTGAAGGAGCAGATGAAGTATTAAAGAAAAAATAATCTGTGAGCGCTTTTTGAATTTCATCTACTATTTTAGGAGATTTAAGTAAGAAGTGATTGATCCTCCAGGACCTGCGCGATGGGGCAGGAGTCCTATCTGCAAGAGTCAAGAAAATAGGTGTGTGGTCAGACCACGAAGCTATACCTATTTCTGCAGTTAGTACATTCTGAAGAGCTCCCCTATCTACTATGAAGTAGTCAATTCTTGAATGAGTATTTTTGGAATGGGAGTAAAAGGTGTAATCTATCTCACCTGCGTGTTGATAACGTCAGGGGTCGTGCATATTTTCTCATACCAAAAGATTTTTAAGTTCTAGAGAGTAATGAGATCCACTAGATGATCTATCCAGTTGTTTGTCAATGACTATATTATAGTCCCCACAAACCACCAGTTTCTCGTTTGAGAGTTTTTTTGCTTTAGTGATTAGTTTGTTAATCAAAGATATTTGTCTAATATTGGGAGCGTACAAGTTTACTAAAGTATATGGAATAGAGTTTAGCTCACATTGAATAATAATAAATCTCCCTTTAGGGTCGGTTATGGAATGAAGGAGCTTAAATGCAATAGTATCATGAACGAGAATTGCTACTACAGTTTTCTTTTGGTCTGAAGTTGCGAATATAGAATGAGGGAAGCTTTTGTGTTTTAAGCGAAAAAAGTCGTTAGATTTTAGATGCGTTTCTTGTACACACAATGGGCCACATGTATGAAGCTCGCCGGGTCGAGGCGCCGTTTTCCGCCAGTTTCCCGGCGGAATCTGCGCCTGATTTATGTCGGGGACGGGCCGTGCTCATACATATCATGTAAAGTCCGCCGCACCTCGCCAGCGTGTCGGGCGCAGTGCGGGAATGAGGCGAAGTGCGGTGCTGCGTCTGAGATTGTCCGCCGGAGGGAGTGCGCTCATACATGCGGGGAAAAGTCCGCCGCGCCTCGCCAGTGCGTGGGGCACAGTGCAGGGACATGGGCGCTGTGCGGCGCTGGGCCGCAGATTCGCTGTCCGAGGAAGTGCCCTCATACATGCGGGGAAAAGTCCGCCGCGCCTCGCCAGTGTGTGGTGCGCAGTGCGGGACTTAGGCGCCGTGCAGGAATGCGCCGAAAATCTGTTCCGATGTGAGACAGGCTGGAGCGGCGAGAAATCATTACACATGTCGGTGCGGAGTATAAATCCAAAATCGCCTTTATAAAGGCGTTCTACATTCTCAGGAAAAGAGCTGAATCATTAAATATATAAAAATTACATAAAACAAAATCCTTTTCCAATATCCTAAGTCAAGAATGTATTGGATATTGGAAATGGCCGGGAAATTACAGTATTTCAAATTCTGAAAACCTATTCTCATTGGTCGCCAGATAACCGGCAATCAGAATAGGAGCGAATGAACTATTAAAACCTATGGGGCAGGATTGACCAATCAGAATCCACGACGGGACTGTTCAAAATACAGTAAAAATGCTAAAAACAGCTGATTGGCTGAGATAACGGGGGCTTGGCTATCTCAGCCAATCAGAATAGGAGCGACAAAGTCCCATTCTAGACTATGGAGAAGTTTAGACCAATCAGAATACGAGCGACAAAGTCCCATTCTAGCCTATGGGGAAGTTTACACCAATCAGAATCCACGGCGGGACAGTTCAAAATACAGTAAAAAGGCAGAAACGAGCTGATTGGTTGAAGCAGCGGGGGCTCGTCCAGCTTAGCCAATCAGAGCGCGAGCTGCTTTCTCATAGAGTTCTATGGGGAATCGAAATTTAAAAGAGGCGCCGTAATTTGGACCAATGGGAGAGCGAGCGACGCTCATATGGGTTTTCTAATGCAATCTGGTATGAAACTGTACATGGCTGAAATCAAATTATAACACTACAGAAGTTGTGCCGATGTGTATATACAACGAATACTAATATGTGGCTAACGAAAAGAAAAAAAAAAGTCCATAAAATCATGTTTATTTCTTTATTTTCGTTAGCTAAGGATCAATAGTATGGGTGCATCGAAAATAAAGAAATAAGCATGATTTTCTTGATTTCAAAATTTTTTATTTCGTTAGCCACATATTAGTATTCCTTTTATATACACATCGGCACAACTTCTGTAGTGTTATAATTTGATTTCAGCCATGTACAGTTTTATACCAGATTTGCATTAGAAAAACCCATAGGAGCTTCGCTCGCTCTCCCATTGGTCCAAATTACGGCGCCTCTTTTAAATTTGATTCCCCATAGACTCTATGAGAAAGCAGCTCGCACTCTGATTGGCTAAGCTGGACGAGCCCCCGCTGCTTCAACCAATCAGCTCGTTTCTGCCTTTTTACTGTATTTTGAACTGTCCCGCCTTTGAATATGATTGGTCCATTTTTCTCCATAGGATAGAATGGGCCACTGTCGCTCCTATTCTGATTGGTCAATTCTCCTCCATAGGATCTAATGGGACATTGTCGCTCCTATTCTGATTGGCTAGTTTATGCCGACCAATGAGAATAGCTTTACAAATTTGAATTACTGTCTTTCCCGGCAATTCTCTATATGGCAATTCCCTATGTAGCGCCGGTCTCGGCGACGAACGCGTTGTTCGGGTTTTTAAATGCTTTATTTTTCTAGAAGTGTTCTTGTCTTTATTTGAGATTGTTTTTGACTGTATATATATATTTTGTTGATTAATTCTTTATGCCGCGCGGCGCTGAGCGCCGAGATTTGAGTGCGCTCTTCTCTCCATAGAGTATAATGGGAGAAGTAGCTCGCGCTCTGATTGGCTGGGATAGCCAAGCCCCGCCAGCTCAGCCAATAAGCTCTTGTCTGTCTTTGTACGGTATTTTGAATTATCCCGCCCTGGATTCTGATTGGTCTACACTTCTCCATAGGCTAGAATGGACTTTTTCGCTCTCCTATTCTGATGGCTGAGCTAGCCGAGACCCCGCTAGCTCAGCCAATCAGCTCTTTTCAGCATTTTTACTGTATTTTTTTAATTATCCCGCTGGGGATTTTGATTGGTCAATTCTTCCCCATAGCTTTGAATGGTTCACTGTCGCTCCGAGTCTGATTGGCCGGTTTCTGCCGACCAATGAGAATAGGGGTCTGATTTTGAATTACTGTCTTTCGCGGCACTTTGCAATATCATAGTTGTTGATATTGCGCCATTCTAGAGTTTGGAAAAGTGATGTTTTTTTTTATTATGTGTATTTTTTACGTGCAGCTCTCTTCTGACACTGTTTTCCGCCTTTATAAAGGCGATTTTTTCCTATTCATACTCCTGCTGCGCGGAGCGGAGCGCCGAGTTTTCTGTCGCAATCTTCGATCTGCTTCCTCGCATGTTCCGTTCTTGCTTCACTTCGCCTTCGCCGGAGCATTTCGAACCAAGTCTGCTTGTCGGAGCGGAGCGCCGAGACTTCTGTCGCGATCTTCGATCCGCTTCCTCGCATGTTCGGATCCTGCTTCACTTCGCCTCTGCCGGAGGATTTAGACCAAAAAAAAAACCTGGTCTGCTTGTCGGAGCTGCCGAGCGCCGCGATTTGGCGAGCCGCGATGGTACATGCCTCGGACTATACGAGCGCGCCGCGTCCCGCCCCGGAACGCCTACACCGACCACCCACCGTGCACCACTGCCACGCCCACTGCCCGCCCTTCATGCGGACCGCAGCCGTAAGTGCCGAACGCTGCGTACGACAGCGGGATTCGGGCTGGGAGGCGCAGTGTACGCCAGAAACCAGGAGTAAAGCCACTTCATACATGTCGCCCAATATGTCAATTTTGGATTTTATCACTCCCTTGCATAACGTCGACTTCTTGTGTGGAGAGTTGAGACCATTAGCATTATAAGACATGACCTTAATCTCCATGATAATCAATAGGAAGTCTAGTTAGCAACCCCAATCTTTTAAAATAATAAACAGATTTTTCATCAAGAATACGAGACTCATGTGCTATGGCATTAAACCTAACAACAAATGCAACAACAATAGGTCGTTTGGAAACGTCCATGACCTAAAACAGGATTTGCTTCCTTGACAGGAAGCCAAAAGTGGGGAAGAGTCCTTGCGTGGAACCTACAAGGAAAAAAAATGTAGGTAGAAGACTCTCAGGCAATCAAGATTTCAAGAAAGCTTGAGGGAGCGAGGTATTGTTTGCCTCCTGGTTTAATCAGTCATTCTGTTGAGATCTGGAACGACAGGCAGATTCTGACCACAAAGGCGTAATTAGACTAGGTCTGTTGTCACCCTTTCTTGGACGAGAATTAGATGGAGTAGAGATCAAGCCCCAGGATACAAGAACATCTTTGGCTGAGGAGGGATTAAGGCAAATCACTGCAGAGGAGTCCTTAGTAATAATTAGTTTAATGGGGAAAACCCCAGTGGTATGGGATGTTGTTTTCCCTCAGGATCTTTGTTGCAGGAGCGAATTCCTTTCTTTTAAGCATCGTGCCTGCCGAGAGATCGGGATAGATTGAAATGTCTTTGAATCTCTCGTGAAGATCTGTTGAGCTCCTAATAGCTTTAAGAAAATTTTCTTTGATCTTGAAAAAATTAATTACATCTCGGGGAACAGAGGGAGCAAGATGTTTCGTCAGTCTGTGTATACGGTCCACCATTAGATCTTGATCTGATGCTTCAGGATGGACTAGGGCCATGAAATCCTTAAGAAATTGAGATAGAGCATCTGGGGAGACCGACTCAGGAACGCCTCAATTGGATATTGTTACGGCGTGAACGGTCCTCAAGGTCTAGTATTTTTGATGATAACTTTTGGACTTCGTCTTCTAATGCTGCGTTAACATCTATTAGCAGATTGTGCGACTTTGCAAATTCTCCCATTTTTTTTCTCCACATGTTCAGTTCTTGAAACAAGCGCCTGCATATCCATATTGAAATCAGTCATCATTTGTTCAAAGTCATTCTGGAGGGATTCCCTGAATGATGAAAAGAGACGTTGGAGGGTTTGCTCAGATGTGCAGAAGGATTCGGAAATATTTTAATGATCCATGTCAACGGAGTCGTGTCTAGAAGAGGCTTGCGACAAAGGAGGAGATATATTGCGTCTTTCTCTATCTTGGGAGCAAGTTGTTGGAGTTTGAAAGAATTCTGTTAGTTTAGTGGGTTGGGACTTATTTCTATTAGAGTTTCCACCCATAACTTTAATAGGGTTTTTCTTCCTTTTTTTTTTCCTCCTGTCAATGAGATCAGTAAGATAGAGAAATGTCCCAAAGGGTGCAAGACCAGGCCTAGTTGTAGTTGTTTTTTTAGGACTTGACAGATATGAGGATGGAGATCAGACAAGCGTGGCTCATGAGGACCACAATGACCTTCTGTAGTTCCCTTATAAATGTGTTCTGTGCTGAGAAATCACAGTTGGTAAGCGTTGATAAGTGGCACCTTTTAGAGAATGTTCAGTTACTGATTGGGCTGCTGTATTATGGTGCAGTTGTTTTTAGGGAATAATGTCCCTTCTTCTAGCTGACTTAGCTAGTAACCGGGCCAATCAGGCGCCAGCTTTATGTGCAGTAATAAACGTGAGTTAGAATTATCTGTAACTCTCTTGTTGTAAGACAGAACAGGACGAGATATTACTGTTCCTGCTGATGGTAAAGTGGCCAAGATGGCACCCTTTCTCTCTGGGATTTCCCGCCACTCACCAGGGAATACCACTATTTATTCGTCGGAGCTTCCCAATCTGACTAAGCTTCGTTCACACTCAGGGCTCGTGGAATCCCTGCACCGAGGGCTCCGGAACAGGTAGGCACCTTCTTTGCTCCTTACAGGCGCTCTGCTAGGTTCGTTATGTCGGGCCCGGTGGAGAAGGGGGATGTGAGGGGAAGATGGCATACTCACCGGAAGGCGCCTAGACCTCTCTGAGAGAGTGCTCAGCCAGATCGCTGGCTGATATGCGAGCGCAGCAGGCAGTCACTTACTCACACTCCGTGGCTTCCCGGCGAGGCTGCAGATGAACTGACTGTGAGGAAAGCTGTTCAGGCTGCGTTGTTGGCGTGCTGATTCCTCCACTAAGATGGCGCCGGCACTCACGAGAAAGACCTGACGGGGTATTGGGTCTTTTACTGACTGTTCAGATCCTCAGGGTTACCCCAAAGTTTCCCGGAATGATCGGGTCGATGCTCCCCGGTTTCAAAAAGGTTTGAGAGAAAGGGCTTTTTGAGCCTTTTTGGGTATTTTTCCCCTCAGAGCTCCCACACACGCCCGACTGAGGTCAGAAACACCCCCAAAACGACAACCTTTTAATTGTATTCCATCTTATACCTCTTACATTTCTTCATACATCCAATATATGTCCACTATACCTGCATATAAAGAATAAGGCGTCCCCCGGGTTTCAAAAAAGGTTGGGATGTAGTTTATTTTTAATTTTAAGTATGTAAGTCGGAACAGGTATATTATTTAAAAGTCGCTAGCACAAAAGGGTTTGGTTCTTGATTGCCTGAGGTTTTTCTTTGTTTTGCTGTCTGTGCCCCTGTTAAGAAGATGTCACCTCGTTTTCACCTCATGTGGCATGCTGGAACTTGTCGTTTCATGGCTACTGTCTGCTGTTAAACATGGAACTACAAGTGCCAGCATGCCCCATAAGTCTTCGTTTGGAACTAGGGGACAGATGTAAGTCGGAACGATGTAAGTCGGGGACTGCCTGTAATGTGTCTCATGGTCAGTCAACAGATCACTTACTTTTGAACTATAATGTCAGTCAGTGGCCCATGACCGCTGCAACCAATCCAGAGCTGCAGCAGTCACGTCCCATTGGAGCCAAGACCAGAAGAAAATAGACGACTGGCAAAGAGTGAGGGCAGCCCAGCGCTGGATCCGAGCTGAGAGAAGTCAGCATAACCTTTTTGTTTTCAATGGGCAGCAGTTGTTAAAAAGAATAAAAATGTTAACTAGCAATCCCTTTAAGGATCAAGCCCCATTTTCCAAACCTGACATATGTTATTTTACAAGGAAATAACTCTGAAATGCTTTTATTTATCCAAGTGGATCCGAGACTGTTTTTAGGACACAATGTACATTATGTTAGTAGTAAATCTTGGTTGATAACTTTTGCATTTATTTATAATAACATCTGAAACTTATTGAAAATGTTTTAAAATCAGAAATTTTCAAGTGTTGAATGTCTCTAATTTAAACCAGATGATTGTACCACACAAACTAATTAAAAAGTAAAATTTACCATATAATGTATCTTCTTTGTGTTGGCATCATTGCTTTCACATGCTTTATTTTTTATGAATGTTACAAGACCTATAAATTTAGCAATAGTGTCACGTTAAGGGAAGTACAGTGAGCCCTGACTGGAACCCAGCCCACTGTCCCTGCCTACTTGACGTGCTGCCCTAGGCGGCAGACGCCAACTGGGCGACAGTTCCTGTGCTGCTAGAGTGCTGGGGCCATCAGGAGGAAGAAAGTCAGACAGTCTGGGTCAAAACCGATCAGAAACGCCAAGCCACAAATCGGAACCAAAGAGAAACCTTTAACAAGCCGAGGTCAAAAGCCAAACAGGAGCGAAGTACAAAATCAGAAGGTAAGACAGGGTCAGGAAACATGCCGAGGTCAGGTACACGGATAAGTAAACCAGCAATAAGCACAGGTAAAGAAGGCAGCCAGGAAATATCGCAGGCGCAGCACTCAGCCTGCCAGGAGTTTAAATGTGATTCCCGGTTACCACCCCTGTAGCTGATTGGAGCGGCCTCTGGGTCCTCCCATTGGCTGGTGTGACACGCCCCCTGTCCCTGTCACAGAGCTGCCAGCAGAATGTGTATCAGGGTGGGGTCGCAAATCAGCTGCTGCAGACTGTTGCTCCCTGCAGACCGAGCGCCGTCCAGCCCTGACAAATAGTTTTTTAAATTTCAAAAACTGATTTTTTTAGGGACCTGTTCAGTTCTGAAGTCGCTGTGAGGACACATCCATAAATCAACCCATAATAAAAACTTCACACCTCAAAGTATGACGGTTTTAATGCCCAGGTCACTATGGATGCCATTAGCGATACTAATTACCTTTACATTGTTTCTTGTTTTTTTTCTTTTTAGCGATAAGCATTTTTAAAGGTGACACAGTAGTATATGTTTTTACTGTAGCTTATTTATTTTTAATCTTTAATTTTTTTGAATTTTTATTTTTATTTTTTTTTACTTGTCCTATTATCAGGCTAAACTCAATAATCTGTACTGCAATGTGTTTCACTACTATCAGTCAGGCTGGCCAGCCTACATAACCAATTCCCCAAAACACTTCTTGTTGTGAGCAAAAGTATTCATATTAATAAAGACATATTTATTGAAGAAAATTTGAAAGGCATTTAAACCAACCAAACTTTCCATAATTACATAGGAATTAACTATAAATACTATACCTCCAAAAAGAAAAATTCCTTATAAAACATAACTTTTAATAATTATATATAAAAAAACAAACAAACATTAATATAATCAAACACTAAGATACCGATTACCTCTAAAGAAAACTAAATCCCTAGATTCCCAACCCTGAAGATATGTACTCAGTGGTGCTGACACCTGTGCAACGGTTAGAACCATATTTATAGGACTATATATGCTAGGTGTTTAAATATTTTTTATATATATCTAGAGAGAAGTACTACCTTTTGGTATAATTATGCTTATTGGGGCTAACAAAGGTAAAATAGGTACTACAAGTGCGGGGTCACCCTTTTCAGGGCGGGTTCTCCGCTTAGTATGTATTCAGGGTTTGGAATCTAGGGACTTAGTTTTCTTTAGAGTTAATAGGTATCTTAGTGTTAGATTATATTCATGTTTGTGTTTTTGTTTTTTTTATATATAATTATTAAAAGTTATGTATAAGAAATTTTTCTTTTTGGATTCACACGTAAGACGTGTGAATTTTATTTGTTATGCTTGAAGTAAGCATAACAAATAAAATTCACACGTCTTACGTGTCTGAAATGCGTAAGATGTGTGAATTTCATTTGTTTTTTCTGCTGCCAGTCAATAGCCTAGTGAGGCATCATTGTATGCAGCTTTCGCCTGTGGCAACCCCAGAAACTTTGGCTTACCTATCCTTGGAGTGGTACTACACATTTTTTTCTGTGTTCTTTTTGGATAGGCCCACATAGCAGGAAAACCAAAGGCCTTTGGTTGTAATGGCAAATATTAGCACCCTGCGATCGTGTCCCAGGAGTGTTGGTAAGGGGACAATGGGAGCTCCCTTCCTCTGTCAAACTCTTTAGTTGCCTCAATAGCAACTAAGCAGTGTAACGGGTGTGGCGCTGACAGACGTATGCCGAGGTGCCGACCGCTGACATCCGGGTGTGGATCCTCTGTGATCACCGCAGGCGCGGTGGTAGCTGGAGGACCACGCCAGGGAGCGGTGTCTAAGGGGCCCCTGGTCTTCACCAGAGCCCGCCGCAAAGCGGGATGGACTTGGCTGTAGGACCCCCAGGTCGCTACCCCTGACGTGGCTACCTGCGGTGACAGCCGAGGCGCGGGACAGGAACACCGGCGGAGGTAAACAGGAACGGCAAGTACATAGCAGAACACAGGCTGCCAGGACCCCTGCACAGGGAGCCCCAGCAGAGACATGGCAGGCACGGACAGTCCGACGGTCCAAGGAACCGTGACAGTACCCCCCTCAAAGCCCCCTCCTCCCCCTCCAAATCACAGAATGGCATTCCACATAGGCCAGGGGCCCGCAACTTCTATGGGGGCAACCCCAAAACCAAGTACAGGCTGTATAATAGCCAGTATAGGGAAAACCTAGAAAAGGAGGTGCACGGGAGGAACAAACGGGGCACTAGGCAAAATGGGGGGGAACCCAGGGCGGGACCATGAGCTAGGCAACAGACGGACGCTCAGGGCGGGACCATGAGCTAGGCAACAGACGGACGCTCAGGGCGGGACCATGAGCTAGGCAACAGACGGACGCTCAGGGCGGGACCATGAGCTAGGCAACAGACGGACGCTCAGGGCCGGACCATGAGCTAGGCAACAGACGGACGCTCTGGGCTGGACAATGAGCTAGGTCAAACGGACGCTCTGGGCTGGACCATGAGCTAGGCAACAGACGGACGCTCTGGGCTGGACCATGAGCTAGGCCAAACGGACGCTCTGGGCTGGACCATGAGCTAGGCCAAACGGACGCTCTGGGCTGGACCATGAGCTAGGCCAAACGGACGCTCTGGGCTGGACCATGAGCTAGGCCAAACGGACGCTCTGGGCTGGACCATGAGCTAGGCCAAACGGGCGCTCTGGGCGGAACCATGAGCTAGGCCAAAACGGGCGCTCTGGGCGGAACCATGAGCTAGGCAACGGGCGCTCTGGGCGGAACCATGAGCTAGGCAATGGGTGCTCTGGGCGGAACCATGAGCCAGCGGACAGGGATACTGACACTCTGGGCGGAACCATGAGCCAGCGGACAGGGATACTGACACTCTGGGTGGAACCATGAGCCAGCGGACAGGGATACTGACACTCTGGGCGGAACCATGAGCCAGCGGACAGGGATACTGACACTCTGGGCGGAACCATGAGCCAGCGGACAGGGATACTGACACTCTGGGCGTACCATGAGCCAGCGGACAGGGATACTGACACTCTGGGCGGAACCATGAGCCAGCGGACAGGGATACTGACACTCTGGGCGTACCATGAGCCAGCGGACAGGGATACTGACACTCTGGGCGTACCATGAGCCAGCGGACAGGGATACTGACACTCTGGGCGGAACCATGAGCCAGCGGGCAACAGGTGTAGATGCTCTGGGCGAAACCATGAGCCAGGCAATGGGTGCAGACGCTCTGGGCGAACCATGAGCCAGCAGGCAACGGGTGCAGACGCTCTGGGCGAACCATGAGCCAGCAAGCAACGGTGCAGATTCTCTGGGCGAACCATGAGCCAGCAGGCAACGGGTGCAGACGCTCTGGGCGAACCATGAGCCAGCAGGCAACGGGTGCAGACGCTCTGGGGGAACCATGGGCCAGCAGGCAATGGGTGCAGACGCTCTGGGCGAACCATGAGCCGGCAGGCAACAGGTGCAGACGCTCTGGACGAACCATGGGCCAGCAGGCAACGGGTGCAGACGCTTTGGGCGAACCATGATCCAGCAGGCAACGGGTGCAGACGCTCTGGGCGAACCATGAGCCAGCAGACAACGGGTGCAGATGCTCTGGGCGAACCATGAGCCAGCAGGCAACGGGTGCAGACGCTCTAGGCAAACCATGAGCCTGCGGACAGACAGACACTCTAGACGAGGGCAGGGTCACCCCGGTGGAATCCATGATCAGTTCATACTGTAGTCTCTTGCTGTGTCTTGCTGTTTCCATCTTGAGTTCCTGCCAGCATCTCTGGACTTAACCCTGGAGATGCTGGTTCAGTTTCTGTGCCATCTGAGCTCCTGACCTTCTGTCTGTCTCTTGTTATGTCTGATGTCTCTGCACCTGTCCTGTGTCCTGCCTTGGCACCTGTTCCTGGTCTGTACCTGCTGTGTTACCCATCCAGTTCCTACCGTATCCTGTGGTGTTATGTGTACGTTTATCCCTCCTGTATCCTGCTGTGTTCCTGATTACGTTTTACCTGCCCTGCTTATGTTCTCCTATGTTCCTGTGTTCCTGTCCTGCACCTCGACTGTCACCGCAGGTAGCCACGTCAGGGGTAGCGACCTGGGGGTCCCGCAGCCAAGTCCATCCCGCTTTGTGGCGGGCTCTGGCGAAGACCAGGGGCCCCTTAGACTCCGCTCCCTGGCGTGGTCCTCCAGCTACCACCTCGCCTGCGGTGATCACAGAGGATCCACACCCGAATGTCAGCGGTCGGCGCCTTGGCATACATCTGTCAGCGCCGCATCCGTTACAAGGAGTCAACTGGCCGGGAGTTCATTTGGCTAAATGTGTATGAAATAAATGCTGATTTTATAAAAACTTCGGCATAAAGAGCAGTTAGTACATCCCTGAAATCAGTGGCTCTGTTGCTAGTTTATGCTGCCCTCACTTTTGTACAATGGCATCAATTTCCGATAAGAAATTTCTACATATCATGGTTATGATGTTTCTAGGGGTTTAAAAGTTTTGGACCAGATAATTCTAGAGGGTGATTGGGTTCATCACATTCTTCTTTTAAACTTTATTTATTCAATTATTATTAAAAAAAATGGAGTGTTACTAACAAGTGAGGCTACCGTTAGATGTATAGTGATCAGTAATTTACAGAATGATTTTCCATGGCTACACACGATATAAAAGGTCACATAGTAAAAGACATAATTGCACATACCAAATTATCTCAGAACACAATTATATTCTCTATAAAATCACCATAAAACTTAGCTTAAAGTCACATAAAAAGTATCTAAAGTAAAGTTATAAAGGTGAACATACAAGATAATAAAGGGAACAATACAAAAAAAGTGCAAAACTATATCTACATAAGACAAGTGACCATAAGTATAGCAATCAAAGCCATTATAGCATGATGCTACAGATATAAGGGATTAAGAAAACTAATGTGGTCTGAAATTCCAAGATATTTTGCTATTTCCTGTGAATTGAAGCACAATGAAAAAGTAGGTTATCCCTTAACCCTTTACTGACATAGAACGTATGGGTACATCCAGGGCCGGACTGGGAATAAAAATCAGCCCTGGCAGTAAGCCCCCACCGGCCCACATACAATATCCACTTACAAAATGTCCCTTGTTCTCGCATCTTGCCACTTTCTAAAATATACTACACTATAAAGGTGCTTTCACACAGAGCATTTTTGGTGCATTTTTATGTGTTTTTGGTGCGTTTTTGTGCAGAAAGGCAGAGTAGTTAATGCTGTACATTTCTTCACAAAAAAGCGCATAAAAAAATGCACCAAAACCACTCTGTGTGACAGCCCACTAAACAGAAGCAAGAAAGAAAAAGTGGTGCAGAGAAACCCCTCATCACAGAGTCAGGTGTGCGCTTTACAATCAGGGACAAGCCCAAACTACCACTACATAAGCACCAGCATAACCTACAACCCCACCAATCACATCACCAATAGTCAGGTCACCCTCACATGAATATAGCACTGATTCAACACAAAAGTAAAATGACCCCTGACAGCAGGGACTCAAAGGAGACGTTATCTCTGATGGGAGTTGTTCTCTTCTTCTTTTCTTCTCCATCTGTCCCAAACCTCCATGATGTCTTCCCTGATGAGTCATTCTCTTCTCCGAGTCGGTCTCTTCCCTTTTTTTCTCCATCCAGTACAGCATGCAATGTCTTATTCTCTCGGTAATACATCTTAGACTCCTCTCTTTTCCAGCACTTTCCTATCAATTCCCAACTCTGTACAAATTCCCCATCCATAGAACCCCAAATACTAATAGTGTCCCTGTTGGTGTCCTACACAGTAATTGTACCCCAAACAGTGTATGTTAGATCCTAAAAATTAGAAATGAAAAAATGTCATATAAGTGGCATGTAAATAGGTAGACCCCCATTAGGTAGGTATTCAAGCCCCCCTATTAGGCAGGTAAGCATATAGACCTCCTAAAGCAGGTAGCTGGGGCTGTCCCAGGTAATTAGCCAGGTAGGGCCAGTATTTACCCAGGCAGGGCCAGTAATTAGGCAGGCAGGGCTAGTTCTTAGGCAGGCAGGGTCAGTAATTGGGAGGTAGGGCTAGTTCTTAGGCAGGCAGGGTCAGTTCTTAGGCAGGCAGAGCCAGTTCTTAGGCAGGCAGGGCTATCTTAGGCAGGTAGGGCTAGTTCTTAAGCAAGCAGGGCCAGTTCTTAGGCTGTCAGGGCCAGTTCCTAGGCAGGCAGGGCTATTTCTTAGGCAGGTAGTGATTGTTCTTAGGCAGGCGGGGCTAGTTCTTAGGCAGGTAGGGCTAGTTCTTAGGCAGGCAGGGCTAGTTCTTAGGCAGGTATGGCTAGTTCTTAGGCAGGTAGGGCTATCTTAGGCAGGCAGGGCCAATTCTTAGGCAGGCAAGGCTATCTTAGGCAGGCAGGGCCAGTTCTTAGGCAGGTAGTGCCAGTTCTTAGGCAGGTAGGGAGAGTTCTTAGCCATGTAGGGCCAGTTCTTAGGAAGGCAGGGCTATCTTAGGCAGGCAGGGCCAGTACTGAGGCAGGTAGGGCTAGTTCTTAGGCAGGCAGGGCCAGTTCTTAGGCAGGTAGGGCTAGTTTTTAGACAGGCAGGGCTAGTTCTTAGGCAGGCAGGGCCAGTAATTCATTTTAAAAATAATAATAATAATACTCACCTGGTTTCCCTCCTCTTCTCCTGCTCCGGAGTGGCCGCTCTCACCTGAGTGCGGGCCGTTCAGCAGGCGTGCGATGACATCATCACATCGCGCACCTGCTGCTCGGCCTCCTGGGAGCTGAACGACTGGGATCAGAAGATTCCAGCTTTTCTGCCTCGGCCGCTGCTTTCACCGCGCGGTGCAGCCGGTGGCGGCCGTGATAGCTGCATGCCTGGGTCTGTGACCCAGCCATGCAGCTGTGTGGCGAGAGGGTCCTGCCGACCACTGGCACAGGGGTCCGGTCATATATGCGACTATTGCGGCCCCTGTATGTGAGGCTATGAGCTGGCACTCGGGGGCCCGCCGGGGGGAAACACTGGCCCCCTCGGTGGGTTCTCCTAGCCGGCGCTGTGGCCCGGACCCCACCGGCCCACCATGCAAATGCCCGGTTTGCCCTATGGGCAGTCCGGGCCTGGGTACATCCTGGTAAGGTTCTGGTAAGGTTCTATGTAGCAAGATTACTCAGTAGATCCACTACATAGAAGGGTGATGTCAGCTGCTAATTACAACTGACACCCACCGGTAACAAAAGGGAATGGAACTGGCTTTGTTCCCTGCTAATTAACCCTCTAGATGCAGTGGTGTTTGCCGCTGCGGTATATAAATGGATGAGAAATTATGCCGTGCACCGCTTCTCACTGCGATCAGCACACCTGCGGTGAGATCACAGGGTGTCAATATGTCAACATGGCGGCTAGAAGCTTTCATCACCACCATGTCTGCCATTCTATCCCTTCCTGCCCCCTGACGATTGCACCCCCTAGTGGTCAAGTACAGAAGGGGGAATGAAAGTCAATGTAAAAAAAAAAACTGTTTAAAACTGTAAAAATAAATAAAAAATATTAAAGTTCAAATCGCCACTTTTTGCCATCTTACCAAAAAAAAATATAAAAGTTACACATAATTGGTATTGTCACATCCGTAAATGTCCAATCTATTAAAATATAACATTTATCCCGTACGCTGAACACGGTAGAAGAAAACAATTCCAAAGTCCAAAATTGCAGGGTTTTTTGGTCATTTCACTTCATTCATTGGTATCAGAAGTGATCAAAAAGTTGCATCTATCCCAAAATACTACCAATAAAAACTACACTTCAGTCCGCAAAAAATCGCACCCTCACTCAGGTCAATGGATGGAAATACGAGAAAGTTATTGGTCACAGAAAATGGCTCTGCAGCACAAATTTAAGGAATAGAGAATGTTTGGATTTTACTAAAACATTTGGAAAGCCCTACATATTTGGTATTGCCGGAATCGTATCAACCAGCAAAAGACAGATAACACGTCAACCAAAACCCTGCAAATAATAGCACAAGTACGGTTTTTTTCACATTTCACTCCACTTAGAAATTTTTTTCCGGTTTCCCAGTATATTCTATGGTATGTTCAATGATACCATAAAAAAGTACATCTTGTCCTGAAAAATAAAAGGCCTCAACTGTCTATGTAATGTCTATGTATGGAAAAATAAAAAAGTGAGGGTTCTTAGAAGGTGGGGAGGAAAAAAAATAAAGAGTCATATTATTATGACCGTCTGTCAGGTAGGGGTTAAAACCCATTAAAAAAACTAACCTTAAAGGAAACCTGTCACATAGATTTTGTCACCCTTGCTGAGGACAGCACAAGCTAGTGACAGACCTGCTGTTTCCAGCGCTGTGTCCCTTATTCTGTAAGATGCTGTAGTTTTAGAGTATTTAATGCTCAAATCTGGCAGTTTTCAGCCAGAAAAAAGTCATGAAAAGAGTCCAGCATATTCATGAGCAGGTGTTAGCCACACCCATCCAAAGTTATCTCCGCCCACCTGACAGTTATTCACATGTTTCTACCTATTCAAAGTAATAGTTTAATCAGCTGTGAGGTGGGCTGGGCTAGTGTAAGATGGGCGGGGCATGAAAAAACTGACTCTTTTCATGACTCTTTTCTGGCTGAAAACTGAAGATTTGAGCATTAAATGCTCTAAAACTGCAGCATCTTACAGAATAAGGGACACAGCGCTGGAAACAGCAGGTCTGACACCAGCTTGTGCTGTCCTCAGCAAGGGGGCAAAACCTATGTGACAGGTTCCTTTTAATTTGGGGTGCAGACTAGGGTATAGTTTAGGGATTGTATAAAAATTTGGGTTTGGGACCTCTCAAACCAGAATTTTTTCACAAGTTTTTTGAAACCATTGTCAAGCCGAACAGGTACATATTTGAACAAAACTGGTGATTTGTGTCCTGTCTCTGTTCATCTTATAGTAAATACTATGCTGAGAACTTATAGCATTATCTTCTTTCCATGCTTATCTAACATTCACTTTTCCAGTCTTAAGAATTCTAAAATGACAGCGATCCTTTATGACAATCACTACAGAATTGAAAATAATCTAAGGCCCTCAATCCCTTTTGCTGAGGGATACATGCCACATAAATTTTATTACCATCCCCCAAACACACACACCTGCCATATGTGAATTCTGGAAGATTCCAGGATAAACTACCGAAATATGTTCTTGAACAAGAAGAACTGTACATTATTTTATTACCGTATTTGATACCTTTTATTCTGCTTCATGTATTAGAGTCATTGGCACCCAAACCATTTCTTGATCACATTGATGTGATCATATTTGCATCATTGCTTTTATTCTCATCAGTAATGCAAATTTTTGCAACAGGTTCCAAACACTCCGTATGGGTCTCATTGACTTAGAATGTGTCCATTGAGCTCTGGGTTTTCTGCTGAAGACTATGCTATCCCAATAAAAGAAACAGAATCCAGATACACCTGCGATTAGTGATAGTGTGATTGGTACAAACACTTTGGGTGACATGTATGATCAGGAGTTGCGCCTGTTTTCTGGCGAAAACGATGCCTCACCGATCCGAATCCGCTGTCGGACGCAGGGATGCGATGTTAGGCGCAGCCTTCGCCACTTTCGGATGCGCCTAACATGTAGGGGCGTGTAATGGGCGCGGTGTGGGCGTTCTGGGCCGGGATGCGGCACATTCAAAAACTCCGAGGCATGCATGATCGCGGCTCGGCAAAGTGCAGCGCATTGCAACGCTCACCAGATCCGACAGGCAGACCTAGTTGATTCTGGTCTAATTGAGCCGGAGGAGGCGAAGTGGAGCGAGAACGTAATATGAGAGGAAACATATAGAAGATCGCAAAAGAAATCCATCTCAGCTCCGTGAGGCATGGAGTATGATTCCAAAAATCGTTTTTATTAGGTGTAAAACATTATCAGAAAAAGAGCTCAAATCTTCTAAAAAACACAACAAAAAAAAAAATCACTTTCCAAAAATCAAGAACGGCGCTACATCAGGAATTAGGATCTTGGAAATTGCCGGGAAATACAGTAATTCAAATTCTGTAAGCGCTTCTCATTGGTCGGCAGAAACCAGCCAATCAGAATACGAGCGACAGTGACCCATTATAAGCTATTGAGTAGTATTGACCAATCAAATAAAAAGGCGGGACAGTTCAAAATACAGTAAAAATGCAGAAAAGAGCTGACTAGTTCAACTAGCGGGAGCTTGGCAATGCCGGCCAATCAGAATAGGAGCGACAGTGAACCATTATAACCTATGGAGAAGTATTGACCAATCAAATGCAAAGGCGGGACAGTTCAAAGTACAGTAAAAATGCAGAAAAGAGCTGATTGGTTGAACTAGCGGGGGCTTGGCTATCCTGGCCAATCAGAGCGCGAGCTACTTTCTCCCATTGTAGTCTATGGACAGATCGGGGCAATGAAAACTCAGCGCCGTGAGGCGTGGAGTATTAGTAAATAAATCAGTTTTATTAAGTGTAAAACATTCTCTGTAAAAGAGCTAAAACCTTCTATAAACATACATAAATAAAATCACTAACAACGCGTTTGTCGCCGTCACCAGCGCAACATGAGGTATTGGGATATTTGAAATTGCCGGGAAATACAGTAATTCAAATTCTTTAAGCTCTTCTCATTGGTCGGCAGAAACCAGCCATTCAGAATAGGAGCGACAGTGAACCATTATAACCTATGGAGTAGTATTGACCAATCACATGAAAAGGCGGGACAGTTCAAAATACAGTAAAAAAGCCAGAAAAGAGCTGATTGGTTGAGCTAGTGGGGGCTTGGCTATCCTGGCCAATCAGAGTGCAAGCTACTTTGTCCCATTGTAGTCAATGGAGAGATCGGGGCAATGAAATCTCGGCTCTCAGCGCCATGCGGCATGGAGTATGATTTAAAAAAATCATTTTTATTAGGTGTCAAATATTATCTGAAAAAGCGCTTAAACCTTTTATAAACATAAATCAATCAAATCCCTAACAATGCGTTTGTCGCCGAGACCGGCGCTACATCAGGAATTGCGATATTGTAAATTGCCGGGAAATACAGTAATTCAAATGCTGGAAGCTCTTCTCATTGGTCAGCAGAAACCAACCAATCAGAATAGGAACAACAGTGACCCATTATAACCTATGGAGTAGTGTTGACCAATCAAATGAAAAGGCGGGACAGTTCAAAATACAGTAAAAAAGGCAGAAAAGAGCTGATTGGTTGAGCCCAGGCGGCAGATATGAATCCACCAATCAGATGTAGTGCGTCTATTTTGAGTGGAGCAAGACGGGCGCTATAGAAGGGCGCCCTAAAAGTTATTACTGTCTATGGGAAATATTCTAGTACTGTGATTGGTTGGGGGGAAGAGGGGCTCGTCCTGCTTAGCCAATCAGCGGGTGAGCTACTTATCTCATAGAGTTCTATGGGGAAAAGAAATGCAGAGCGAGCTCTGTTTGTGATTGGCTAAGTTAAAAGAGGCGCGGTTATTTGGGCCAATGGGAGAGCGAGCGACGCTCTTATGGGTTTTCTAATGCAATCTATAATAAAACTGTACATGGCAGAAATCAAATGATAAGACTCACGAAGTTGTACCGATCTGTATATAAAATGATCAATAATATGGGGGTAACAAAAATAAACAGATAAAAATGAATTCTTTGAATTCATATTTATTTGTTTATTTTCGTTACCCCCATATTATTGTTCATTTTATATAGAGATCGGTATAACTTCATGAGTCTTATCATTTGATTTCTGCCATGTACAGTTTTATTATAGATTGCATTAGAAAACCCATAAGATCGTCGCTCGCTCTCCCATTGGCCCAAATAACCTAATGTTGCGCCGGTGACGGCGGAAAACGTGTTGTTATTGATTTTATTTATGTCTGTTTATAGAAGGTTTTAGCTCTTTTACAGAGAATGGTTTACACTTACGCCTGGTTCTCACGGCTTATCTGTCCGCGGATTGGCGCCATACTCTGCGCCGGATTTGTGCTGCAGTACGGCGCCAATCCGTCGGAGTAATTACGGTAATCCACTGCTCTCATAGAGAACAGTGGATTCCGTCGCTCCTCCCCGCTCGGCGAATCCGCCGCGGGGGGAGAAAGTGACATACACATTATTTACGGTGCGTACACGCCATAGATAATGACAGTCTTTGGGGCCGGGGAGCAGCGCCCCCGCCGCGCTCCGGCACCACCCCTTTCCCGCCCCTTATTCACGCCGGATTTGCGAGCGCAATCCGGCTCACAAATCCGCCGGGAATAAGCCGTGTGAACACGGCCTTAATAAAACCGATTTATTTACTAATACTCCATGCCTCACGCCGCTGAGATTTCAGTGCCCCGATCTTTCCATAGACTACAATGGGAGAAAGTAGCTCGCGTTCTGATTGCCCGGGATAGCCAAGCCCCCGCTAGCTCAACCAATCAGCTCTTTTCTGCATTTTTACTGTATTTTGAACTGTCCCTCCTTCACTGTCGCTCCTATTCTGATTGGCTGGTTTATGCCGACCAATGAGAAGCGCTTACAGAATTTGAATTACTGTATTTCCCGGCAATTTTCAAGATACTAATTCCTAATGTTGTGCCGTTCTTGATTTTTTCTTAGTGATTTTATTTATGTATTTTTTTAGAAGGTTTGAGCTCTTTTTCTGATAATGTTTTACACGTAATAAAAACATTTTTTTTATTCATATTCCGTGCCTCACGGAGCTGAGAGCTGAGATTTATTTCTTATATATTTTTCCTTTAATTTTTAATGATCCACTTTTTCACTACATTTAATCGCTTTTATACAGCTTTGATTTTTCACTTTATTCATTCATTCATTTGAAAGACAACTCTTTTTGCTCTTCACTAACATGTTTAATGATTTCTCGCTGTTTTCAAGCCCCACTCGAATCGGAATACATGTTAGGCGCAGTCCCGCACTGCGCCTAAGTCCCACACTGCGCACCACACACTGGCGAGGCGCGGTGGACTTTACACCGCATGTATGAGCGCACCTCGGGCGCCGACATACATGAGGCGCAGCTTTCACGTTCATTCTGGCGAAAACGTGCGCTTCGACGCGGCGAGCTTCATACATGTCGCCCTTTATTTAAAGTGTCAGAGACATAATCTCTGCATTGCATTATGTATTGGAAAGGCTTGTAGAAACTAATCTACTTTCATGACCTGGTTCTCAGCCCTCTGCTAGTGCATGTGCACATTGGTCCTCAGTAATTTATAGTGCACACTACTACCCCCACATGTACTCACTGACCAAGACCTATTATAGGAACACTTCCAGTTGTCTTGTTGCCTGAGCTTATAGGTTCCAGTATGTTAGTGAACCGCAACAATATCTATAGTTTGTGATTTCTTAGTTCTGACCTGACTAGCTATATTATCCTTCTCTGCTGCTTGCCTTGACCCATTGCCTGATTTTTATAAACTCTGCCTTCCTTGACCTATTGCTTGACCAACCACAAGCATTGCCTGATCCATCTGTATCACATACTAGCACATCAATTGTTGCTAATATACTGGACTGCAGTGATTGTGGAGACCTGGGAACATAGTTACATAGTTAGTATGGCTGAAAAAAGACACGTGTCCATCAAGTTCAACCAAGGGTGGGGAAAATGTAGATCCATCCTGTAACAAACTCCAAAGCGCTTTGCTGCTTACATGAAATCTAACCTTAAGCAAAGGGATTCACCATTCACCTGCGAATAGTCTTAGTGACACCTACCATTTTATGAGAATTGTCCACGTTAAACAATAATTTGTTGTTGTAAAGGTTCTCCAGCTGTAGTGTGTGGTAAAATCTAGCAGTATGGTCCAGTCTACCTGCAATACCACTGCACTTGGAAGTAAGCATTACACGGTTTTCATTAAAATCAATGGACCGCCTGACGAACGTGAAAGCAATAGGATCTAGTGAGGGTAGAGTCAGGGGGGTGTGGGATCTCTAGTGTATATCCTTTCCTGCAGGGTAGGCTATCCAATACATCTTCAAAAAAAGCATTTAAAAAGTGGAAGGAGATATTGGGGAAATATTGGAGGGCTGTCAATTAGTTTGTAAGAACGCAATAAATGGGGTCTGGAGGGAGGCTCATATTAAAATAATCCATGATGCAATTTATTGGTTCAATCTCCCCCATAGCACTGAATTCCCAGTGTGACTACATGCATGCTCCAAATGCAATACCCCTTACATTGGGATGTGATATGTCCTATAATTTGTATATTCTAAGGAAAAGTAATACAATTCATACCTGACCTATGGACACTTCCAATGCTTGACAGCCCGGAGTTCCTATTTTTCATTTTCTCAGACCCCCAGAAGAAGGTCGGGGTCACTTAGCACCTGGGAAAATACCAAGTTTAGCTTATGTGATATTAATGGTTGCAAAAAGATATATATTAAGTCAATGGCTCTCGCAATCTATACCCAATATTCCGAGGGTAATAGAACAACTGAAAGTTTATTTGAGAACAGATAGGTTAGACGCAGAAAGATGGTCGAGAAGAACTCTAAATCATTCATTTTGAAATGGCGGGTCTTCATCGTCTCACAATTTTAATAACAGGAGATAGGGAGCCTAATGAAAACCTGGCAGTTTATGGAGAATCTTCAGGAAACTTTAAGCAAACTTAACATGGGACAGATGGAAAATGATTGGTATCTTATAATGGCTAGAAAATACATCTGTCTGAATGCAAAAAGCCCAACCCTAATACATTTTTAAGTGATCTAAATTGAGGTATTTTGAGATATGAAGAGGCTACGCGTTTGGTAGGCACAGTATTTTAGGTTCTAACTATGAGATGTTTATATGTTTAAATGTTATATTGTTTAATGGTTTGACATTTGTGGAGAAGCAATTGAAAGTAAAAACAGTATTCAAATATGCCCTAATGGGCTAGTATGTGAGGCCTGATAATCCTTTCAACTAAAGGACCTAAGGAGGTTGCCTCCCTGACATGTAAGGAATGGTCAGCATGATAATGATGTGGCCAAATGGAATATAACATTTTTGAATTAAAATTACCTACTGCCCTTACTGGTTTAGATAAAGACTAAGACACAAGACATGGCATGGGGGTGAGCTGGTACATACCTACTGAAGGAGCATTCCACCTGCAAGGACTTCTGAAGTTGAGTTGATTTGTGTAATCTTATTCATGCAAGGGTGTAACTAGGTGACTTTTGTAAGCCTGTCAATCTGTGTAAGCACTTTTTTATTTATTAGCACCCAATAAAAACTTGTTTAAAAAAAAACAATGGGCTCTCCAGATAATGGGCTGTCATGGGTGAGTTGGGTCTTCCCCAGCGAGAAGTCAGTCTCCGACATTAAAGTCTCCAATATGTAACTCCTCAAGACTGGGTATTAAATTACATCAGGGACAGTTTTGTAGACCAGACAATCACTTTAAAATGATTGAAAAGCATGACATTTGCTGTAGAGTTACAAATGCAGTCACTGAAGATCCTGAATTAACTTATGATTTCCCTCCTGAAGTACCCTTTGTGTTGTTTCTGCTCTGTAAATCTGTATCTGATGTTGGTATCTTCTATAATCACATACTTTGCCGTAGGCAGTCTTTCACTACACGTTGTGCTTCCGTTTCATTAGAAATATGTTATATGACACCCATAGCCTCTCACGCACAATCTTAATTATTTTTCCATCACCCTAGGTAGGATGTGATTTGTTAACATTCTTACTGCATGACACACAAAAGAAGATTGTTCTGTTTTCATATGTTGTCTAAAGGGATAGCTTTCTTTAATTTTCCTCTTCTTTGAATAGTGAAAATAACATCAAGGCTAAATTTATAGTCACAAAATTAGGAAAGGGGTTTTCCCATCTTCTAACTTTCAGAACCTAGAGGTGGCTTTGCTTGTGCAGCTTCTGCTTATTTCTTTGAGTGTTCCAATTACCCTAGACACTCACATAGCTGTATTTATCTCTATTTATCTCTATTCTCTACGACCAGCACATTCCCATCTCCTAACCCCAGCATTTGGAAGATGAGAAGAGCCCTTCAAAGAGGACATGTGACAGTTCCTGACCTGTCTGTTTTAGTAAATACGTGTGTTCTTTGTGAAAAAAATTCAGGAGC
>JAODAL010042858.1:0-34406 GCA_025379985.1 Phyllomedusa bahiana
ACCTGCAGAATAGTGAGTGCAGCTCTGGGGGATAATACAGGATGTAACTCAGGATCAGTAAGGATAAGTAATGTAAAGCACAGTGACTGCACCAGCAAATAGTGAGTGCAGCTCTGGATAAATACAGGATGTAACTCAGGATCATTTCAGGATAAATTAATGTAGTACATGACTGCACCAGCAAAAATAGTGAGGCAGCTCTGGAGGATAATACAGGATGTACTTTAGGGTCAGTACAGGATAAGTAATGTATGTACAGTGACTGCACCACAAATAGTGGGGGCAGCCCTGGAGGATATAACAGGATGTAACTCAGGATCAGTACAGGATAAGTAATGTATGTACACAGACTGCACCATCACAATAGTGAGTGGCAGCTCTGGAGAGATAATACAGGATGTAACTCAGGATCAGTACAGATAAGTAATGTATGTACAGTGACTGCACCACAGAATAGTGAGTGCAGCTCTGGAGATAATACAGGATGTAACTCAGGATCAGTACAGGATAAGTAATGTATGTACAGTGACTGCACCAGCAGAATAGTGAGCTGCAGCTCTGGAGGATAATACAGGATGTAAACTCAGATCATACAGATAAGTAATGTATGTACACAGTGACTGCACCAGCAGAATAGTGAGTGCAGCTCTGGAGGATAATACAGGAAGTAACTCAGGATCAGTACAGGATAAGTAATGTATGTACAGTGACTGCACCAGCAGAATAGTGAGTGCAGCTCTGAGGATAATATAGGATGTAACTCAGGATCAGTACAGGATAAGTAATGTATTGTACAGTGACTGCACCATCATAATAGTGGGTGCAGCTCTGGAGATAATACAGATGTAACTCAGGATCATACAGGATAAGTAATGTATGTACAGTGACTGCACCAGCAGAATAGTGAGTGCAGCTCTGGAGGATAATACAGGATGTAACTCAGGATCAGTACAGGATAAGTAATGTATGTAACAGTGACTGCACCAGCAGAATAGTGAGTGCAGCTCTGGAGATAATACAGGATGTAACTCAGGATCCAGTACAGGATAAGTAAATGTATGTACACATGACTGCACCAGCAGAATAGTGAGTGCAGCTCTGGAGGATATAATACAGGATGTACTCAGGATCAGTACAGGATAATAATGTATGTACACAGTGACTGCACCAGCAGAATAGTGAGTGCAGCTCTGAGGATAATACAGGATGTAACTCAGGATCAGTACAGGATAAGTAATGTATGTACACATGACTGCACCAGCAGAATCAGTGAGTGCAGCTCTGGAGTATAATACAGGATGTAAACTCAGGATCAGTACAGGATAAGTAATGTATGTACACAGTGACTGCACCAGCAGAATAGTGAGTGCAGCTCTGGAGGATAATACAGGATGTAACTCAGGATCAGTACAGGATAAGTAATGTATGTACAAGTGACTGCACCAGCAGAATAGTGAGTGCAGCTCTGGAGGTATATAATATATAATACAAGAAATGTAAACCTCACTCAGATCAGTACAGGAATTAGTAATGTATGGGTACCAGTGAACTGCACCACAAGAATAGTGGAGTGGCAGCTCTGGAAGTAATAATACAGGATGGGAAAACTCAGATCAGTACAGGAAATAAGTAAAATAATGTTTGTACAAGTGACTGACCAGCCAGAATAAGTGGATCCAGCTTCCGGAGTAAATACAGGATGTAAATCAAAGAATCAGAGTAACAGGATAAGTAGTGGGTATGATACAGTGACAGGGCACCAGCCAGAAATAGTGAAAGCGTTGGAGCGCAGCTCCAGCCAGTAATAATAACAGGATGTAACTCCAGGATCAGTGCAGGAATAAGTAATGGTCTGTAATAAACACAGTGGGACTGCAACCAGCCAGAAAGTGAAGTGCAGCTCTGGAGGATAATACAGAAGTAACTCAAGGACCAGTATAACCAGGAATACGTAATGTATGTAACACAGTGACTGACCTGCACCAATCCCCCAGAATAAGTGAAAGGTGGCAGCTCTGGAGATGATAATTACGGATGTAACTCCGATCATAAAAACAGGCTAAGGTAAAATTGTATGTACACAGTGGAACAGCAACCAAGCAAATAGTGAAGTGAGCAAGGTGCAAGCTCTGGAGGATAAAACAGGATGGTAAGGTCTAGAATCAGTAAAACAGTATAAAGTAAAAATGTAATGTTAACAGTGGAAACGCACCCGCGAAAGTGGAGGTGGCAGGCTCTAGGAAAGGATAATAAAATACAGGATGTTAAACTCAGTATCAAGTACAGGATAAGTTATAAAGTTAAAATGTACACCAGTGACTGTGTATTTAAAACACAGTGGACCTGCACCAGCAGATGTAGTGAGTGCAGCATCTGGAAGAAATAAATACCGTAAATGTAAACTCAGGAATCAGTGGCAGGATAAGTAATGTATAAAATGTACAGCATGATTCAGTTGAATTTGCCACCAGCAAATAGTGAGTGCAAGCTCTGGAAGGATAATTCAGGAATGTAACTCCAGGATCAGGTAATATAGGATAATAAGGATAAGTAATGTATGTACAGTGACTGCACCAGCAGAATAGTAGGGAACGCAGCTCTTGGAGGATAATACACAAAACAGGAATGGTTAAACTCAGAGGCTCAGTACAGGAATATAAGTAATTGTATGTACACAGGATGACTGCAACCAGCAGAATAATGAGAGTGCAGCTTTCTGTAAGGTGAAAGGATAATACAGGATGTAAAAACCTCAGGATCAGGATAAAGGAATAAGTTATCGGTAAAAAAATGTACAGTGAATGGCACCCAGCATAATAGTGAAGTGGCAGCTCTGGAGGAATAATAACAGGAGTGTAACTCAAGGATCAGTTACAGGATAAGTAATGTAATGTTACAGTGAACTGCAACCACAGAATATTAATCATTGAAGTGCGGCCATCCTGAGTATAATTTCAAAGGATGTAACTCAGGATCAGTACAGGATAAGTAATGTATGTACAGTGGGATTGCACCAGCAGAATAGTGAGTGCAGCTCTGGGAGTATAATTCCCAGGATGTAACTCAGATCAGTGGGCAGGGAAAAGTCATGGGTAATGTCATAAGAGAACTAGCACTGAACCCAAGCAGAATAATGAGTTCAGCTCTGAGGATAAAACGGGATGTAATCAGGACCATAAAGGAAAAAGTAATGTAATGTACACAATCGACTGGCACAGCAGAAAAAGTGTGAGTTTTGAGTGCAAGCTCTTGGTAGTATAAATACAGGATGTTACACCTCAAATCAGTTTACAGGATATAAGTAATTGTTATGTACAGTGAACTGAAAATGTTTACAGTGAAAACTGCACCACTTGCAACCAGCAGAATATAGTGAAAGCCGCAGCTCCGGAGTAAATAATACACGGAGATGTTAAAACTCAGGATCCAAGTACACAGGGATAAGTAAAATTGTTTGTAACAGTGAACTGCATGGACTGCAGCACAAGCAGAATAGTGAGCGCAGCTCCGGAGTATATAACAGGCAGGGAAATGGTAAATCAGACTCAGTACAGATAAATAAAAATCGTCATGTTTTTCATGACTGCAACCAGCAGAAATAGTGGAGCGCAGCTCAGCAGTATAAAATAATACAAATACAGGAATGTAACTCATTTAAAAATCAGGATGTAACTCAGGATTCAGTGCAGGATAAGTAATTAAATGTAACACAGTGACTGCAACAGCAGAAATAGTTGAGGTGCAGCTCTGGAGGAATAATACAGGCAGTGTAACCTCAGGACCAGTACAGGATAAGAGGTTAATGTTCATGGTATACAGTGGTGAACTTGAACTGCACCAAAGTCAGTCAAAGTGAAGTGGGAAGCTCTGGGAGGATAATACAGGAAGTAACTCAACTCAAGGAATTCAGTACAGATAAAGAGTTAATGTAGTACACACAGTGACTGCAACCAGCAGAATAGTGAGTGCAAGCTCTGGAGGATAAAAACAGGATGGGATGTTAAGTCAGGATCATAACAGGATCAAAGTAATGGTAAATGGTACAAGTGGGGACTGCAAAAAACCAGCAGAATAGTGAGTTGCAGCTCAGCTCTGGAAGAGGATAAAAACTACAGGAAGTTAACTCAGATCAGGTAACAATGGAAAAGTAATGTATGTACAGTTGACTGCAAACCACAGAACTAGTAGTTGGATGTTGCAAGCTCTGGAGTAATAATCACATACAGGATGTAAACTCAGATCAGTGGGCAGGATAAGTAATGGTAAATGTACAGTGAACCTGCAGCAGCAGAATAGTGAGTGAGGCAGCTCTGGAGGGGAAAATACAGGATTGTAACCAGGATTCAGTTATAAGGAATAAGTTAAAAGTATGTACATTGACAGCCACCAGTCAGAATATGGAAGTGGGCAGCTTCTGGGAGGATAATACAGGATGTAACCAGGAATTCCAAGTACAGATAAGTAATTAAGTAATTGTTATGTACACATGACTGCAAACTGCACCAGCAGAATAGTTGAGTCAGCCCTCTGGAGGATAATAATGATGATAACACCTCAGATCTAGTGCAAGGTATAAAAAGTAATGGTATGTATAGAGGAAGACTGAACCCAGAAGATAAGAGTTTCAGCTCTGAGTATAATAATAGGAAATAATAAACTCAGGATCAGTTTGCAGGATAAGTAATGTTATGTAACAGTGGACTACAGTGGGACTGCAGCATGACTCTTGCAGCAAGCAGAAACGAGTGTAGTGCAGCCTGAGGATTAAATAACAGGATTGTAACTCAGGAACAAGTAAAGGAAGGATAAAGGGTAACTGTATGTACATTTGACTGCACCAGCAGAATAGTGAGCATTGGAGCACAGCTCTGGAGAAAATAACATAACAGGAAGGTAACTCAGGATCAGTTTAACAGGGATAAGTAAATGGTTATGTACACAGTGGGACTGCACCACAGAATAGTGATGTGCAGCTCTGGAGGATAATACAGGATGTAACTCAGGAGCAGTATAGGAATAAGTAATGCGTATGTTACATTGGAATTGCATGCACCAGCAAAAATAGTGAGGCATGCAGCTCTGGAGGAAATTAATACAGGATGTAAACTCAGATCAGTACAGGATAAACAGGATAAGTACAGATTAAAGTAATTGAGGTATGTTTTAACAGTGGACTGCACCAGCAGAAATAATTGAAGGGGGGCAAGCTCTGGAGTAATAATTTTATAATTCAAGATGTAACTCAGAACAGTACAGGGATAAGTAAAGTAATGTACAGTGACCCTGGCACCAAGCACAGAAAAATAATGAGTTTGCAGCTCTGGGAGTATAAATACAAAGGAATGTAACCAGGATCATTGCAGGAATAAGTCATGTATGTATAGAGAGACTGAACCAGCAGAATAAAATAGATTGGAGGTTAATAAGTGAAAAGTTTCACTCTGGAGGATAAAACATGGAATTAACGCAGGACCACCTCAGGACCAGTAAATGGATAAGTAAATGTTTATGTAACACAATGGACTGGCAACCCGCAGAAAAATACGTGGAGGGCAGCTCTGGAGAAATACATACAGATGTAAACTCAGGATTTAGTACAAGATAAAGTAATGTATTGTACACATGAACTGGCACCACAGAAATAGGGGAAGTGCATGCTCTGGGAGTATAAATTACAGTACATATACAACATACTACTATAGCAGTACAGGCTGGTAACGTCAAGAATCAATAACAGGATAAGGTATAATGGTAATGCACAGTGAACTGCACCAACCCAAGACATAGTAGCTCGGGGCGCAGCTCCGTAAGGTATAATACAAAGTGATGTAACTCAGGATCGTAACAGATAAGTAATGTGTTTGTACAGTGACCAGCACTGCAGAAAAGTGAGCCGCAGCACCGACCGGAGTATAATATACAAATACATACAGGATGTAAAATGAAAATCAGAATCAGTACAGGATAAGGTAAATGTATATGTACAGTGACATGCAACCACAGAATATCGTGGAGCCCAGCTTCAGCAAATTATAAATACAAAATACAGATGTAACTCAGGATCAGTGCAGGATAAGTAAAAAAATGTTTATTGGTACACAGTGGACTGCACCAGCCAGAAATAGTGAGTGCAAGCTCTGGATCTCATCTCAACAACAACACCACAACGCGGAGAGGAGAAAAGAAAAAGAGATCAGAGCTGCAAATAAACACACTTATCTGCTGGTGCAGTCACTGGTGTCACATACATTACTTACCTGCAATGATCCTGAGTTACATCCTGTATTATCACTGCAGAGCGCGCTCAACTATTTCCTGTGCAGTCACTGGTGTACATACATTACTATCAGTTACTGATTCAGATTTTTACACCTGTAATTATACTCCGTAGCTGCGCTCACTATTCTGCTGGTGCAGTCCAAATGTTAACAAAACATTACTTATCCCTGTACTGATTTCCTGAGTTACATCCTGGAAATTAATAACTCCGGAGCTGCGCTCAACTATTCTGCTGGTGCATCACCTGTGGCATACATTACTTTATCCTGTTACTGATTTCTGAGTTTACATCCTGTATTATCCACCAGAGCTGCACTCACTATTCTGCCTGTGGCAGTCATTGTGTAAAGCATAAATTACCTTATCCCTGTACCTAATCCGAAGTTTTACATCCTGGTATTATCCTCTCAGAGCTGGCACTTCCAAAAAAAGAACTATTTTATCCTGCTGGGTGCCGTCATTGGTGTACATACAATTACTTATCCTTTACTGTCCTGAGTTACATCCTGGGTTTTACCCTCCAGAGCTGAACTCACGTATTACCTGCTGGTTCCGTCCTCTATAACATACATTACTTATACCAGCACTGATCCTGAGATTTACATTCTCGGTATTATACTCCAAGAGCTGCACTACATTATTATCTGCGGTGCAGTCAACTGTTAACCTACAATTACTTTACCCTGGTACTGATTCCAGAGTTACAATCCTGAATTTTAAATACTCGCAGAAGCGCACTCAAATATTCTGCTGGTGCAAGTCACTGTACAATACATTACTTATCCTGTACTGATCCTTAAGTTACCATCCTGGTATTTATCCCTCCAGAGCAGCAAACTCACTTATTCCTGCTGGTGCAATCACTTGTTACATACATTACTTAATACCCAATACTGATCCTGAAGTATTTACATCCTGTATATTATCCTCCAGAAGCTGCACTCAAACATTTCCTGCTCTGGTGGCAAGTCACTGGTGTACATACATTACTTATCATGTACTGATCCTGAGTTACATCCTGTATTATCACCTCCAGAGCTTGGGAGCTCACTATTCTGCAGGTGCAGTCACCTGTACCATACAATTACTTATCCAATACTGATCCCTGAGTTTAAACACCTGGTATTATTCCCACCAAGCTGCACTCCACTAATTCCTGCCTGCTGGCCAGTCACTGTAACATACATTACTTATCCTGCACTGGATCCCTGAGTTATATTCCTATATTATTCTCCCCATAGCTGAAACTCACAATTCAGCTGGTTTCAGTCTCTATACATACATTACTTTATTCCAGCACTGGATCCTGGAGTATACAATCCAGTATTAATCCTCCGAGCTTTGCCTCACTATTCTGCTGGGTGCAGTCACTGGTGTACATACATTAACTTATCCTGTTACCTGAGCCTGAGTTACATCCTGTATTATCCTCCAGAGCTGCACTCACTATTCTGCCTGGTGCAGTATCACTGTACATACAATTTACTTATCCTATACTGATCGCTGAGTTACATCCTGTGAAATTATCCTCCAGAGCTGCACTCACTAATCTGGCCTGCTGCCAGTCACTGTACATACATTACTTATCCTGCCACTGATCCTGAGTTTACATCCTGTATTAAAAATACTCCCAGAGCTGCACTCACTCTTATTCTGCTGGTGCAACACTGTACATACATTTACTAATACCCTGTTACTGATCCTGAAGTTACATCCTGTAGTTATCTCTCCAGAGCTGCACTTCACTATTCTTTGGCTGGTGCAGTCACTGTAAACATACATTACATAATCATGTAAACTGATTCCTGAACCTTTACATTCCAGTTTTAAAATCCTCCCAGAGCTGCACTCACTATTCTGCCTGGTGGCAGTCCACTGTTGTACATACATTACTTAATCCTGTTACTTGATCCTGAGTTCACATCCTGTATTTATCCTCCAAAGCTGCAACTCACAATTTCCTGCTGTAGCAGTCACCTTGAATACATACATTATACTTAAATTCCTGTACTGGGTTTCCATGAGTTACATCCTGTAATTATCTCCAAGAGCTGCACACACTATTCTGCTGGTGGCAGTCACAGTGTACATACATTTACCTTTTTATCCCTGCACTGATCCTGAGTTTTTTAATCCCTGTAAAATTAATACTGCTGACTGCGCTCACTATTTCTGCTGAGGTGCAAGTCACTGAAACATACAATAACTTTATCCTGTTTAATCTGGGATCTGATTTACCAATCCTGTATTATACTCTCGGAGCTCGCTCACTATTCTTGTGCTGGTGCAGTCCTGTACAAACATTACTTATCCCAGTATGGATCCAGAGTTACATCCTGGTATTAATACTCCGGGAGCTGCGCTCACTATTCCTGCTGGTGCAGTCACTTACAAACATTACTTTACCTGTTTAAAACTGGATTCCCTGAGTTTAACATCCTGTATTATACTCCAGAGTGCTGCACTCACTATTCTGCTGGTGCAGTCATTGTGTACATACATTACTATCCTTTTACTGGTCCTGAGTTTTACAATCCCCGTTTTTTTATCCTCCCAGAGCTGACTCACTAAATCCTGCTGGTTCAAGTCCTCTTATACAATAACATTAACCTTATCACTGCACTGGATCCTGTAGTTACATCCTGAATTATACTCCAGAGCTGCACTCACTATTGCTGCTGGTGCAATCACCTGTACATACATTACTTATCCTGTACTGATCCTGAGGGTTACATCCTGAATTATACACACAAGCCGCACCTCAATATTCTTGCTGGTCAGCTCCACTGTACATACATTTACTTATCCCTAGTACTGGATCCTGAGTAACATCCTGGTATTTAACCTCCAGAGCCTGCACTCACTATTTCTGCTGGGTGCAATCACTGTTACATACATTAATTATCCTATACTGGGGATCCTGAGTTACATCCTGGTATTATCCTCCAGAGCTGCACTCACTATTTCCTGGCCTGGTGCAGTCAACTGTGTACATACATTACTTAAATCCTGTACACTTGAATCCGAATTTTACATCCTGTATTATCCTCCCAGAGCTGAGGCGCTCACTATTCTGCTGGGTGTGCAGTCACTGGTACATAACCTTACTTATCCCTATACTGGATTCCTGATTTACATCCTGTTATTATCACCCAGGCTGCATCACAATTCCTAGCTGGTGCAATCAAACTGTAACATACATTAACTTATCCTGCCAACTGATCCCTGAGTTAACATACAGTATCATTCTTTCCAGAGCCTGGCACTCACTATTCTGCTGGTGAGCAGTCACTGGTGGGTACATAACATTTACTTTATCCTGTACTGATTCCCTGAGTTAACATCCTTATTAATCCCTCCCAGAGCCTGCACTCACTATTCTGCCTGGTGGCAGTCACTGTACAATACATTTACCTTAATCCCTGTACTGATCCCTGACTTAACATCCTGGTCTTTTAATCCCCAGAAGCTGGCACTCACTATCTGCTGGTAGCAGTCACCTGGTTACATACATCTTAACCCCTGGAACTGATCCCGGAGTATTACATCCTGTATTAATCCTCCAGAGCTGCACTTCCACTTATTCTCCTGATGGTGCAGTCACTTGTGTACATACATTACTTATCCTGTATCTGTCCTGAGTTACATCCAGGTAATTATCCTCCAGAGCAGCACTCACAATATCTGCTGGTGGCAGTCACTGGTGTAACAATACAGTTACTTTATCCTGGCACGATCCTGAGTTACATCCTGGGTAATCTAAAACCAGCTAGCAGCGCTCCTATTCTGCCTGGTGCAGTCCTGTCATACTTTACATATACCTGTACTGGAATTTTCTGATATTACCATCCTGTATTAATCCTCCCGGGAGCTGCCGCTCACTTATTCGCTGGTGCATCACTGTTACAAAACATTAACTTATCTCTGTACTGAATCCCCTAAATTCCATCCTGTATTATACTCCAGAGCAGCACACAACTAATATTCCTGCATTTGCAGACACTGTATAACAAACAATTAAACAAATCCCTGTACTGATTCCAGAAAGTAAACATCCTTTGTATTATACTCAGAGCATCGCTCCCCCCCCCCCCCCGCCCCAGACTCCCCGCCCGCCCCCCTCCCCCCGCCCCCCACCCTCCCCCCGCCCACCCCCCCCTCGCCAGCCCCCTCCCGCTACCCGCCCCCCGCCGCTCCCACCAATGAGCTCAACCCCCCCCCCCCCCCCCCCTCCTCCCCCAACTAGTCCCCGCCACTCCCCCCCCCCCCCCCCCCCCTCCCCCCCCCTCCCCCCCCCCCCCATCCCCCGCCCCCCCTCCCCCCCCCACCCCGCCCCAACTCCCACCCCCCCGCCCCCCCCCCCCCCCCCCCCCCCCCCCCCCCCAACCCCCCCCCCCCCCCCTCCCCCCCACCACCCCCCCCCCCCCCCCCCCCCCCGCTTCACCCCCCCACCCTCCCCCCCCCCCCCCCCCCCCCCCGCCCCGCCCCCCCCCCTACCACCCCCCCCCTCCCAGCCCCCCCCCCACTCCCCCCCCCCCCCCCCCTCCACCCCCCTCCCCCCCCCCCCCCCCCCCCCCCTCCCCCCCCCCCCCCGCCCACCCCGACCCCCCGCCCCCCCCCCACCCCCCACCCCCTCCCCCCCCCCCCCCCCCCGCCGCCACCTGCCCCACACCCGCACCCCCCCTCCCCCCACCAACCCCCTCCCCACACAAACCCCCTCCCCCCCCACCCCCCCCCCCCCCCTCCCCCTCCCCCCCCCCTCCACATCTCCCCCCCCCCCCCCCCCCCCCCCGCCCTCCCCCACCCCCCGCCCCCCTCCCCCCTCCCCGCCCACCCCCCCCCACCCCACACCCCCCCCCTTCACTATCTGCTGGGTGCAGTCAACCTTGTACAATACCATATTTAAAACTTTATCCCTGTACTGATCCAGAGTTACATCCTGTAAAATTATACTCCCAGAGCGCACTTCACTATTATGCTTGGTCAGTCCCTGACATACAGAATACTAATCCTTGGTACTGATCCCTGAAGATTAAAACTTCCTGGTATTATACTCCCGGACTGCGTGCCGACTTATTCAGCCTGGTGCAGTCACTGTACATTAACATTACTTATCCTGAAACTGATTTCCTGATGTTACAATCCTGGTTAATTATACTCCAGGAAAGCTTGCACTCAACTTATTCTCAGGTGCAGTCTTGATGAACATAACATTACTATATCCTGTACTTAATCTGAGTATACATCCTGAATTATCCTTCCCAGAAGCACACTCACATTTCTGCTGGTGCAGTCAATTGTTGTACATACATTAACTTATCCTTTACACCTGGTCCTGAGTTACATCCTGTTTTTATTATTCCACCAGAGCCTGGAACCTACACTATTCTTTGCCTGGTTCCAGTCTTTCTATACAGTACATTACTTTATATCCCTGCACTGATCCTGAGTTTACATCCTTGTATTAATACTCCAGTAAGCCTTGCACTCACTATTCTGCCCTTGGGTGGCAGTCACCTGTACATACATTACTTATCCTGACTGATCCCTCAGTATTACATCCTGAATTATACTCCCAGAGCCTGCACTCAATATTCTGCTGTGCAGTCACTGTTACATACATTACTTATCCCTTCCTGATCCTGGAGTTACATCCCTGTTATTTATCCTCCCAGAGCTGCACTCAACTATTCTGCCTGGTGCAGTCACTGTGTACATACAGTTTACACACCTTTTAATTCCTGTTACTGATCCTGAGGTTACATCCTGTATTATCCCCCTCCAGAGCTGGCTCCATATTCTGCCTGGGTGGCATCAATGGTAACATACATTACTTATCCTATGTACTGGATCCAGAGTTACACCTGTAATTATTCCTCCCAGAGCTGCACTCACTATTTCCCTTGCTGCCTGCAGTCACTGTAACATACATTAACTTTATCCTGCACTGATCCTGAGTTTTATTACCTATATTATATCTCCCAGAGCTGAACTCACTATTCCCTTGCTGGTTTCAGTCTCTATAAGCATAATTAATTATTAATCCTGCACTGATCCCCTGAAGGTTCCATCCGTATAAAATCCCACCAGAGCTTTGCACTCAATATTCGGCTGGGTCAGTCCACTGTCTGTTACCATACATTACTTATCCTGTACTGGTCCTTGAAAATTTACAACCTTATTAATCCTCCAGAGCTGCACTCCACTAATTTGGCTGGTTGCAGTCCCCACTGTATGTACATACATATAAACTTATCCATGCACTGATCCTGAGTTAAACATCCTGTATTTATTCCTCCAGAGCTGCACTCACTAATTCAGGCTTGTGCCAGTCAACTGTGTACATACACTACTTATCCTGCCACTGATCCTGAGTTACATCCTGTATTAAATCCCTCCAGAGCTGCACTCACAATCATGCGGTTGCAGTCACTGAACATAACATTACTATATCCAATACTGGGATCCTGGAGTTTACATCCTGTATCTAAAATCCTCCAGAACGCCGCTCACTATTCCTGCCTGGTGCCAGTCACTGTAACATACAATACTTATACTGTACTGATCCTGGAGTAAAACATCCTGTACTATACTCCGGGAGCTGCCACTCACTATTCTGCTGGTGCAGTCACTGTACCATACCCATTACTTAACCCCTGTAACTGGATCCTGACTTAAAATTATCCTGTAATTATCCTCCAGAGCTGCAAACTCACTAATTCGCTGCTGGTGCAGTCACTGTGGTAACATACAGAACTTACTTTTTATCCGTAACTGATCCTGAGTTTACATCCCTGAATATAATCCCTCCAGAGCTGCGCTCACTATTTTTGGCTGCTGCCTGCAGTCACTGGGTTACATAACATGAAACTTATCCTGCACTGAATCCTGAGGTTTTACAATCCTGTATTAATACACCAGAAGCGGCCACACTACTCTGTGCAGGAGGCAGTCACAGTACATACATTACTTCTCCTGTAACTGATCCTGAGTTTACATCCTGGTATTCTCCTCCCAGAGCCTGCACTCACAAATCTGCAGGTGCAGTCAAACTGTACAAAAAATTAACTTATCCTGTACTGATCCTGAGTTACATCCTTGTACTATAATCCCCTCCGGGAGCTGCCAATGCACTATTCTGGCTGTGCAGTCCACGTAACAATACATTAACTTTTAATCCTGGGTAACTGATCCTGAGTTAAACATCCTGGTATTATAACTCCGGAAGCAGCGCTCAACTATCGTCCTGCTGGGTGCAGTCACATACATTACATTACTTATCCGTAACTGATCCCCTGAGTTACAATCCTGAATTAATACTCCAGAGCTGCACACTCAAATAATTCTGCCTTGTTGCAGTCACTGTAACATAAACATTACTTATCCTTGTACTGATCCTGAGTTACATCCCTGTATTATCCCTCCAGAGCTGCACTCACTATTCTGCCTGGGTGCAAATCACTGTACATACATAAATTATCCTGATACTGATCCTGAGTTACATCCTGATTTAAAAATCCTCCGAGCTGCACTCACTATTCTGGCTGGTGCAGTCACTGAGTACATACATTACTTATCACTGGATACTGATCCCTGAGTTACATCCTGTAAAAAATTATCCTCCAGAGCTGCGCTCACTATCTGCTGGTGCAGTCACTGTCCATACATTAACCTTTATTCCCTATACTGATCCCTGAGTTTAAACATCCTGGTATTATCCTCCAGAGCTGCACTTCACTATTCTGGCTGGCTGCATGTCAACTGTACATACATTAAAAACTTATCCTGCCACTGAAATCCTGAGTTATATCCCTAATATTAATACTACCAAAAGCTGAACTCACTATTCTGGCTGGTTTTCAGTCTCTATACATACATTAAACTTTATCCTGGCACTGATCCTGAGTTTACATCCTGTATTTTAATACACCGGAGCTGTGGGCTCACTATCTGGCCTGGTGCAGTCACTTACATACATTTACTTTTAACCTATACTGAATTCCCTTAGTTCATCCTGTAATTAAATCCTCCATAAGCTGCACTTCACTATTCTGCTGATGCAATCACTGTGGTACAATACATTACTTAATCCTTGAACTGGTCCTGAATTTACCATCCTGTATTTAATACTCCAGAGCCCTGCAACTCAACTATTGCTGCTCTGCAGTCACTGTGGTAAACATACATTAACTTATCCTGTTACCTGACTCTTTGATTACATCCTGTGTTAAAATCCTCCAAAGCTGCCACTCACTATTCATGCTGGTGCAGCACTCGTAACATACATTACTTATCCTGTTTAACATTTTCCCATGAGTTACATCCTGTAAATTAAATCCTCCAGAGCTGCCACTGCAAACTATTCTGCTGGTGCCATCACTGTGGTACATACATTAACTTATCCCTGTACTGATCCTGTAATATACATCCTGTAATTATCCTCCAGAAGCTGCACTCACTATTCTTGGCCTGGTGGCAGACTGTACAACATTTACTATCCTGCACTGATCCCTGAGTTATATCCTATATTATAAACTCCCCAGAGCTGAACCTCACTATTTCCCTGCTGGGTTCAAGTCTCTATAAAACATACATTACCTTATCCTGTACTGATCGTGGGAGGTTACAATCCAGTATGATAAATCCTCCAGAGCTGCAACTCACTATTCTTGCTTTGCAGGTCACTGTACATACATTACCTTATCAGATTACTGGTCCCTGAGTTACATCCTGTAATATCCTCCAGAGGCTGCAACTCACTATTCTGACTGGTGCATTCCACTGTACATAACATTTACTTATCCTGTAACTTTATCCCTGAACTTACATCCTGTATTATACCTCCCAGAGCTGGCACTCACTATTCCTGGCAGAGGTGCAGTCACTGTGGTACATACATTACTTATTCCCGTACTGATCCCCTGAGATTACCCATCCTGTAATTATCCTCCCAGAAGGCTGGGCACTCAATATTTCTGTGCTGGTGCCAGTCACTGTGTACATACAATTACTTATCCTGTAACTGGTCCTGAGTTTCCTATCCTTAATTATCCTCCAGAGCTTGGCACTCACTATTCTGCTTGGTGCAGTTCACTGTGTACATACATACCTTAATCCTGCACTGAACCTGAGTTACATCCTGTAATTAATCCTCCAGATCTGCAACCAACTATTCTACTGGTGGGCAGTCACTGTGTACATACATTACTTATCCTGCACTGAATCCTGAGTTTTACATCCTGTATTATCCCTCCAGAAAGCCTGCACTCACTAAATTTCCTGCTGTGCAGTCAACCAGTTCATACATTACTTATCCTGTACTGGATCCTGAGTTAACATTCCTGTATTATCCCTCCAGAGGCTGCGCCACTATTCTGCTGGGTGCAGTCACTGTACATACATTCAACATTATCCTGTACTAGATCCAGGAGTACATCCTGTACTAAAACTCCCGGGAGCTTGCCCTCACAATTCCTGCTGGGTGCAGTCCCACTGTACCATAACATTAACTTATCCGTTACTGAATCCTGACTTATAATCCGTAATTATCCTCCAAGCAGCACTCCACATTCCTGGCTGGTGCAGTCACAGAGAACCATATCATTACTTATCCTGTCAACTGGGATCCTTAAGTTACATCCTGTATTATCCCTCCAGGAGCCCTTGCGTCTCACTATTACTATTGCTAGCCAGAGCCAGTCACTGTACAATACATTACAATATCCTTGTACTGATCCTGAAGAAACATCCAGTAATTATACTCCAGAGCTGGCACTCACTACTCTGCTGGTGCAGTCACTGTACATACAAATTACTTCTCCTGTAAACTGATCTCTGAGTTACATCCTGTAAATTAATCCTCCAGAGCTGCACTCACTATACAGGCGGTGCAGTCACTGTGACATACATTACTTATCCTTTAACTGAAAAACCCTGAGTATCATCCTAGTATTAATAACTCTGGAAGCCTGCACTCACTATTCTGCTTGGTTGCAGTCACTGTAAACATACAATACTTATCCTGTACTGATCGTGAGTTACATCCTGTATTATACCCCGGCTGCGCTTCACTATCTGCCTGGTCAGTCCCACTGTACATACATTTACTTATCCTGTAAACTGATCCCTGAGTTAACATCCAGAATTATACTCCCAGAGGCCTGGCACTCATATCTGCTGGTGCAGTCACTGGTAACATACATTACTTTATCCTGTACTGATCCTGATTTACCATCCTGTATTATTCCCCAGAAGCTGCAACTCACTATTCTGCCTGGTGCAATCAACTTTACAATACAATTAACTTTATCCTTATACTTGGGGATCCTGAGTTACATCCTGTAAATACCACCAGAGGCCAGGTGCACTCACTTATTCCTGCCGGTGCAGTCCCAACTGTGTTAACAATCCAATTACTTATCCTGTTATCTGATCCTGAGAATGTTTATACATCCTGTATTAATCTCTCCAGAGCTGCGCACACTATTTCTGCCTGGGGTGCAATCACTGTACATACATTACTTATCCTATACTGATCCCTGGAGTTACATCCTGTATTATCCTTCCAGAGCTAGGGGCACTCACTATTCTGCTGCTGCAGTCACTGTACATACTTACTTATCCTGCAACAGATCCCTGAGGTTAAATCCTATATTTAAAATACTCCAGAGCTGTAACTCACTATTCTGCTGGTTTACAGTCCCCTCTATACAAACATTACTTAATCCAGCACTGATCCATGGTTTACATCCTGTATTATAAACTCCTGAGCTGTGCCTCACTATTCTGCTTGGTGCAAGTCACTATGTACATACATTTACTTTTCCTATACTGAGTCCGGTGAGTTACATCCCTGTAATATCCTCCAAGCTGCAACCACCACTATTCCTTTGCTTGTGCAAATTCACTGTGGGGTACATACATTACTTAATCCTGTACTGATCCCTAAGTTTACCATCCTGTATTATCCCTCCAGAGCTGCACTCACTATTCTGCTGCTGCAGTAACTTGTACAAAAACATTACTTATTCCCTGTCACTTGGAATCCTTGGAGTTTATATCCTATATTAATAACACCTCAGAGCTGAACTCACTATTCTGCCTGGTTCAGTCTCCTATACATACATTTACTTTATCCTGTACCTGATCCTTGAGTTAACATCATGTTATTATCCGTCCAGAGCCCAGCACTCACTATTTCCCTGCTGGTGGCAGTCCATTGTTACATACATTAACTTATCAGATACTGGTCCTCAGTTACAATCCTGTATTTATTCCCTCCAGAGCGCACTGCACTAATTTCCTGCTGTGCAGTTCCACTAGTACATACATAACTTTTAAACCTGTACTGGATCCTGTACCTACATCCTGGTAATTAAATCCTCCAGAGCTGCGACTCACTATTCTGGCTGGTTGCAGTACACTGTGTGGTACATACATAACTTTATCCTGTACTGGGGATCCTGAGGTTACATCCTGTATTTATCCTTCCGAGAGTCTGCAACTCAAATATTCTGCTGGTGGCAGTTCACTGGGTTAACATACATTACTTATCCCTGAGTACTGGTCCTGAAAGTTACCTCCTTGTATTTAACCACCAGAGGCTGCACTCACCAATTCTGCCTGGTGCAGTCACTGTGTTATATACATTACTCTATTCCCTGATTACTGAATCCTGAGTTACATCCTGTATTATTTCTCAAGAGCTGCACTCACTATTCTGGCTGGTTGCAGTCACTGGTAACATTTATTACATTTACTTTATCCCTGCCACTGAATCCTGATTACATCCTGTTATTATCCTCCCAGAGCTTGCAACCTCACTATTCTTCTGGTGCAGTCAACTGTAAAACATACATTACTTATCCTGTTATGGATCCATGAGTTACATCCTGTAAATTAAATCCCTCCAGAGCTGCCGCTCACTATATCTGGCCTTGGTGCAGTCACTGTACATACATTACTATCCAGTCTGGATCCTGAGTTTACAAATCCTGTACTATAACTCGGGAGCTTTCCAACCTCCACTCATTCGGCCTGGTGCAGTCACTGTAACATACATAACCTTATCCTGTACTGATCCTGGACTTATAATTCCCTGTATTATGCTACCAGAGCTTCCACTCACTAAGTCCTGCCTGGGTGCAGTCACTGTGGGTACATAACATTACTTTTATCCCTGTACTGATTCCCTGAGTTACATCCCTGTATTTATTCCTCCAGAGCTGCGCTCACTAATTTTCCCCCTTGCTGCTGCAGTCCCACTGGTAACATACATCACAATATCCTGTACTGGATCCTGAGTTAATTCCTGTATTAATCCTCCAGAGCTCAGCCGCTCACTATTTTCTGCTGGCTGCAAAGTCACTGTACATAACATTACTTATCCCTGTACTGATCCTGAGTTACAAAATCCTGTTTTATTAATCCTCCAAGAGCTGCACTCACTATTTCTGGTCTGATGCATTCCACTATGTAACAAACATTACTTTATCCTGTACTTGATCCTGAGTTTACATCCAGTACTATCCTCGGAGCTGCACTCCACTATTCTGCTGGTGCAGTCACGTACATACATTACTTATCCCTTACTGGATCCTGAGTTACATCCTGTAAATTATCCCTCCAAGAGTGCGCTCACTATTCTGCTGGTGCAGTCACTGTAACATACATTTAAGTTTTTATCCGTACTGATCGCTGAGTTACATCACTGTATTATCCTCCCGACAGCCACTCCACAATTCTGCTGTTGCAGTCACCTGTAACATACATTAACTTATCCCCTGTACTGATCCTGAGTTACATCCGTATTATCCTCCCCAAGCCTGCGCTACACTATTTCCTGCTGGTGGCAGTCCACTTGTACATACTAACTTATCCTGTACGATCCTGAGTTACATCCTGTAACTATCTTCCGGGAAGCAGCAACTACACTATTCTGCTGGTGGCAGTCACTGTACATACATTAAACTTTATCCTGTACTGATCCCCTGACTTATATCCGGTGTTTTTATCCTCCAGAAGCTGCACTACCACAATTCTGCTGGGTGCAGTCCCACTAGTGGTAACAAAATAACCTTAACTTATCCTGGTACTGATCCAGAATTACAATCCTGTTATTTATCCCTCCAGAGCCTACGCTCACTAATTTGCTGGTGCAGTCCACTGAACATACATTAAACTTTTAACCGTTACCTGATCCTGAGTTACATCCTGGTATTATTAAAACTCCAGGAGCTGCACTCCACTACTCCTGGCTGGTGGCAGTCACTGTAACATACATTAACTTTCCTCCTGTACTGATCCTGAGTTACATCTGTATTATCCCTCCCTAGCTGCACTCACTATTTCTGCTGGTGCAGTCACTGTACAACATTACTTATCTGTAACTGGGGGGATCCTGAGTTATACCAATCCTGTAACTAATCCTTCGGGAAGCTGCACTCACTATTCTGCTGGTGGGCAGTTCACTGTACCATACATTAACCTTTTAAATCCTGTACTGATCGGGGGCCTGAGTTTACATCCTGTATTATCCTCCAAAGCTGCACCTCACTATTCTGCTGCTGCCAGTCACTGTACAAATACAATTACTTATCCCTGCACTGATCCTGAAGTTATATCCTAAATTTATACCTCCAGAGCTGAAAACTCACTATTCTGCCTGGTTCAAGTCTCCCTATTAAAACATACATTACTTATCCTGCAACTGATCCTGAGTTACATCCTGTAATATCCCTCCAGAGCCTGCCAACTCAATAATTTCTGCTGGTGCAGCAACTGTGTAAACATTACATTTACTTAACCTGTACTGGTCCCTGAATTAAAAATCCTGTATTTATCCTCCAGAGCTTGCAACTCACTATTCCCTGCTTGGGTGCAGTCACTGGTGTAACATACATTAACTTATCCTGGCACTATCCTGAGTTAACATCCTGTAATTACCTCTCAGAGCTGCACTCACTATTCTGCTGGTGCAAGTCACAGGAGTACAAATACATTAACTTTTTATCCTGCACTGATCCTGAAGTTTACATCCCTGGTAATTATCCCCTCCAGAGCTGCACTCACTATTCCTGCCTGGTGCAGTCCACTGGTACAATACATTATAAACTTTACCTGTACTGATCCTGAGTTACATCCTGTACTATAACTCGGGAAGCTGCACTCACTATTCATGCTGTTTGCCAGTCACTGTACATACATTACTTATCCTGTACTGATCCTGACTTTTATATCCTGTATTTAATCCTCCAGAGCTGCAAACTCACTATCTGGCTGTGGCACAGTCACTGTGGTACATACAATTACCTTTATCCTTGTACTTGGATCCTGATTGACATCCTGTATTATCCTCCAGAGCTGCACTCCCTATTCTGCCTGGTTGCAAGTACCACTGACATACATTAACTATTTTTTAAAAATCCCTGTACTGATCGCCCTGAGTTTAACAATCCTGTTATTAATACTCGGGAGCTGCAACTCACATTCCTGCTGGTTGCAGTCACTGTACATACAATTACTTATCCTGGTACTTATCTTTTCCTGAAGTTACATCCTGATATATACTCCGGAGCTGCGCTCACTATTCCTCTGTGCAGTCCACCTGTAACATACATTTACTTTATCCCTGGTTACTTGATCCTGAGTTTACAATTCCTGAATTATACTCCAGAGGGCTGGCACTCAATATTCTGCTGTTGCAGTCCACGGTACATACATTTACTTTATCCTGTACTGGTTCCTGAGTACATCCAGTATTATCCTCCAGAGGCTGGCCCACTCACTATTCCCCTGCTGGGTGCAGTCACTGTGGGTACATACATTACTTTATCCTGTACTGTGATCGCCTGAGTTACTTCCTGGTATTAATCCTCCAGAGCTCGCTCACATTCTGCTTGGTGGGCAAGTCACTGTACAAAACAATTACTTATCCTAATAACTGATCCTGAAATTACATCCTGTATTATCCTCCAGAGCAGCCACTTCACTATTCTGCTGCAGCAGTCACTGTACAAATAACATTACTTTTTCCCTGCACTGATCCTAGTTATATCCCAATATTATTACTCGCCAGAGCAGAACCTCAACTATTTCTGCTGGTTCGTCCCCCTATACATACATAACTTATCCTGCCACTGATCCACCTGGAGTTAACATCCTGTATTATACTCCGGAGCTTGTCTCACTATTCTGCCTGGTGCAGTCCACTGTACAATACATTAACTTTATCCTATAACTGATCCTGGTTTTTACATCCTGTATTAAAATCCTACATAGCTGCACTCACTATTCTGCTGGTGCAATCACTGGTGTAACATACATTTACCTTATCCTGTACTGATCCCTGAGATATACATCCCTGTATTATACTCCCGGAAGCTGCGCTCAACTATTCTGCCTGGTGCAGTCAACTGTACATACATTTACTTAATCCTGTACTGATTCCTGAGTTACATCCTGAATTATACTCCCAGAGCCCTGCACTCAATATTCTGCTGTGCAGTTCCACTGTACATTAACATTTACTTATCCTGTACTGATCCTGAAGTTTAACCATCCTGTATTATCCCTCCAGAGCTCACTCACTATTTCTGGCTGGTGCAGTCACTGTGTACAATACCATTACTTATCCTGTACTGATCCTGGAGTTAACATCCTGTAATTATCCTCCAGAGCTGCGCTCACTATACTGCTGGTGCATCCAAAGTTACATACATTACTTATCCCTATAAAAATGATCCCTGAGTTACAATCCGTTATTTATCCTCCAGACTGGCACTCACTAATTCTGGCTGCTGCAAGTCACTGTAACATACAATACTTTATGCCCTGCACTGATCCTGAGTTTATACCTATATTATACTCCAGAGGCTGAACTGAACCTATTCCCTGCCTGGGTCAGTCCCCTCTATACATACATTTCTAACCCTGTACGGGATCCTGGGTTACATCCCAGTATTATTTATCCTCCAGAGTGCACACACTATTCTGCGGTTGCAAGTCATTGTACATACATTACTTATCAGATACTGGTCCTCAGTTACATCCCTGTAAATTATCGCTCCAGACCTTGGCACTTCCACCTATTCCTGCTGTGCAGTCCACTGTACATACATTAACTTTAATCCTGTACTGATCCTGACTTACCATCCCTGTAATTAATCCTCCAGAGCTGCACTCAACATTTTTCTGCTGGTGCAGTCACGTGTACATACATTACTTATCCAGTACTGATTCCCCCTGAAGTTAACATCCAGTATAAATCCCCTCCAGAGCCGCACTCAATATTCTGCCCCCCCCCTGGTGCAGTTCTACTGGTGTACATTACATTACTTATCCTGTAACTGTCCTGAGGTTACATCCTGTATTATACCTCCAGAGCTGCACTCACTATTCCGCCTTGTGCAAGTCACTGTGGTGATATAAACATATACTTATCCTGTACTGATCCTGGAGGTTACATCCTGGTATTATTCCTCCAGAGCTTTCACTCAACTATATCTGCTGGGCAGTCACTGTGTACATACATAACTTATCCCTGCACTGAGCCCTGAGTTAACATCCTGGTATATAAATCTCCCCAGAGCCCTTGCACTCACTATTCCCTTCCTGGTGCAGTCACTGTACATACATTACTTATCCTGTTACTTGATCCGAGTTATACATCCTGTATTTATCCTCCAAGCAGCGCTCACTATTTTTCTGCTGGTGGGCCGTCAACTGTAACATACATTCCTTTTACTTTATCCTGTACTGATCCTGAGTTACATCTTGTACTAATACACGGGAGCTGCACTCCACTATTTTCCTTGCTGGTGGGCAGTCACTGTACATACATTACTTAATCCCTGTACTGATCCTGAACCTTATATATCCCCCTGTATTATGCTCCCAGAGCTTGCACTCACTTATTCTGGCTGGTGCAGTCCACATGGTGTATACATACATTAACTTATCCTGAACTGATCATGAGTTTACATCCTGTATTTATCCTCTATCCAGAGCTGCGCTCCACTATTCTGCTGCTGCATCACTGTAAATACATTACTTATTCCTGTAACTGATACCTGAGTTACAACCTGAATTATTCCTCCGACGCAGAGCGCCGCTACAACTATTTCTTGCCTGCCTGCAGTCACTGTACATACATTAATAACTTTATCCCTGTACTGATCCTGAGTTTACAATCCTGATTATCCTCCAGAGCTGCACTTCACTATTCTGCGGTGGCATTCACTGTTAACAAACAATTAACTTTATCCTGTACTGATCCAGAGTTTCATCCTGTACTAATCCCTCGGAGCTGCACTCACTATTCCTGCTTGGTGCAGTCCTGTCATACATTACTTTTAATCCTTGTTACTGAGATCCTGAAGTTTACATCCCTGTTAATTTATCCCTCCCAGAGCCTGCGCTCACTATTCTGCCTGGGTGGCAGTCCAACAGTGTACATACATTAACTTAAATCCTGTTACTGAACCTGAGTTAAACATCCCTGTTATTATCTCCAGAGCCTGCCCTCACTATTAATTTCTGCCACTGTTTGCAGTCCACTGTACATACATTAAAAACTATCCTGTACTGATCCTAAGGTTACATCCCTTAGTAATTAAAATCCTCCAGCAGCTGCCGCTCACTTATTCTGCTGTGCAGTCACTGTACATTTACATTTATTTATACCTGTACTATTCCTGAGTTACATCCTGTACTTTATACTCGGGAAGCTGCACTCACTATTCTTCTGGTGCAGTCACTGACATACATTACTTATCCTCCTGTACTGGATCCTGACTATTATCCTGTGTTTAATCCTCCAGAGCTGCACTCCCACTATTCCTGCTGGTTGCAGTCCACTGTGGTACAAAACATTACTTATCCTGGTACTGAACCTGAATTACATCCTGGTATTATCCTCCAGAGCTACGCTCACATAAATCTGCTGGTGCATTCCCCTGTACAATAAATTACTATATCCTGTACTGATCCCTGAAGTTACATCCAGTATTAATCCAGAGTCTGGACAACCTCCTACTCCTGGCTGTGCAGTTCCACTGTACATACAATTAACTTCTCCCTGTACTGATCGTGAGTTTACATCCCTGTATTATCCTCCAGAGCTTGCACTTCAACTATTCTGGCTTGGTGCAGTTCACTGTAAACAAAAACATTAACTTATCCTGTACTGATCCTGAGTTACATCCTGTTACTATCCCTCGGGAGCTGCACTCACTATTCTGCTGGTGCAGTCACGTACATACATTTAACTTATCCAGTAACTGAATCCTGAAAGTTAACATCCTGGTATATCCTCCCAGACCTGCACTCAATATTCTTGCTGGCTGCAAGTTCACTGTACTAAATTACTTATCCTGCCACTGATCCTGGAGTTATAATTCCAATATTATACTCCATGAGCTGAACTCACTAATTCTGCTGTTCATCTCTATACATACATTACTTAATCCTGCCACTGATCCTGATTAAACATCCTGTAATTTAATCCTCCAGAGCCTGCAACTCAATATTTTCTGCTGGTTAGGTCACTGTGTTACATACAATTTACTTATCCTGTACTGGTCCTGAATACATCCTGTTATTATCTCTCCAAGCATGGCAACTCACTATTCTGCTGGTTGGCAAAGTTCAACTGTTGTACATACATTTAACTTATCCTGCACTGACCTGAGTTACATCCTGTATTATCCTCCTCCAGAGCTGCACTTCACTATTTCCCTGCTGTGTGCAGTCACTGTGTAACATACATTAACTTATCCTCACTGATCCTGAGTTACAATCCTGGGTATTATCCTCCAGAGCTGGCACTCCACCTAATTCTGCTGGTGCAGTCACTGTACATAACATTACTCATATCCTGTACTGGATCCTGGAGTTAACATCCTGTAATTTATCCCACCCAAGCGCGCTCACTAATTCTGTCCCTTGTGTGCAGTCACTGTACATAACATTACCTTATCCTGGTACTGAACCTGGAAGTATTACAATCCTGTACTAACTCCGGGAAGCCTGCACTCACTATTCTGCTGGTTGCATCCACGTACATACATATACATATTCCTGTACTGATCCTGACCCTTTATATCCTGTATTATCCTCCAGAAAGCTGCACTCACTATTCCCCTGGCTGGTGCAAAGTCACTGGTACAATACCATAACTTATCCTGTTAAACTGATCCTGAAGACATCCTGGGTAAATTATCCTCCAGAGCCTGCGCTCACTATTCTGCTGCTGCCAAGTCACTGTAACATACATAACATTTATCCTGTACTGAATCCTGAGTTACATCCTGTAATTATACTCCCAGAGCTGGCCCACTCACACTCTGCTGGTGGCAGTTCCCACTGTACATACCATTTAATTTTGCCTGTACTGATCCTTGAGTTTCATCCTGTTATTAATCCTCTCAAGGCTGGCACTCCACTATTCTTGCTGGTGGGCATCACTGTACAAACATTAACTTATCCTGTATTGATCCAACTGAGTTACATCCTGTACTATCCTCGGGAGCTGCACTCACTATACTGCTGGTGCCAGTCACTGGTACAATACATTACTTATCCCTGTAACTTGATCCAGAGTTTTAACTCCTGTATTATCCCTCCAGTAGCTGCGCTTCAACTATTTTCTTGCTGGAGTGCAGTCACTGTACAATACATTTAACTTATCCTGTAACTGATCCTGGAGTTACATCCTGTCAATTAATCCTCCAGAAAAGCCCTATCACCTCACTAATTCTGCTGTGCAGTCCACCTGTACATACATTATACTTTATCCCTGTACTTGGATTTTCCCTGAGATTTACCATCCTGTATTATCCTTCCTCCAGAGCTGCGCTCAACCTATTCTGCTGGTGCAGTCCCTTTACATACATTTTAACATATCCTGTACTGATCCTGAAGTTACATCCTGGTACAATACTCCGGGAGCTGCCACTCACTATTTCCTGCTGTGGGGCAGTCCACCCTGTACAAATTACTAATCCTGTACTGATCCAGAATATTCCCTGGTTATTATCCTCCAGAGCCTGCACTCCACTATTCTTGCTGGGTGTGCAGTCACTGTGTTACATACTATAACTTTAATCCTGTACTGATCCTGAAGTTTACATCCTGTTAAATTATTCTCCAGAGCTTACGCTCACTATTTCTGCTGGTGGCAGTCAACTGAACATACATTACTATCCTGTAACTGAATCCTGGAGTTAACATCCTGTATTAATACTCCAGAGCTGGCACTCACTACTTCTGCTGGTGGCAGTTCACTGTAAATACCATTACTTCTCCTGTACTGATCCTGAGATTACCATCCTGTTATTATCCCTCCAAGCTGCACTCACCTAATTCTGCTGGGTGGCCAGTCCACCAGTACAAACATTACTTATCCTGTACTGATCCTGAAGTTACATCCTGGGTACTAATCCCTCGGAGCTGCACTCACTATTTCCTGCTGGTGCAGTCAACCTTGTACATACATTACTTATCCCTTACTATGCCTGAGTTACAAACCTGTATTATATCCCTTCCAGAGCTGGCACTCACTATTTCTGCTGGCTGCAGTCACTGTAACATACAGTTACTTATCCTGCACTGATCCTGAGTTATATCCTATATTTAAATCTCCAGAAAGCTGAACTCACTATTCTGCTTGGTTCAAGTCTCTATACATACAATTACTTGTCCTGCATGATCTGAGTTTAACATCCTGGTATTATCCTCCAGAGCTGCACTCAATATTCTGCTGGTGCAGTCCACTGTGTACATAACATTTACTTATTCCTGTACTGGTCCCTGAATAAAACATCCCTTGTAATTTATCCTCCCAGAGCTGCTCTCCACTATTCTGCTGGTGCATCACTGTGGTCCATTACAATTACTTATCCCGCACTGATCCGAGTTTACATCCTGGTTAATTATCCTCCAGATCTGGCCACTCCACTATTCTGCTGGTGCAGTCACTGGGTGTAACATACATTTAACTTATCCTGCACTGATCCTGGAAAGTTAACATTTCCTGTATATTCCCTCTCAGAGCTGCCAACTCACTAATTTCAGGCTGGTGCAGTCACTGTACATACATTAACCTTTATCCTGTAACTGATCCCCTGAAAGTTACATCCTGTATTATCCTTCAGAGCTGGCCGCTCACTATCTAGCTGGTTTGCAGTCACTTTAACATACAAATACTTAATAACTGTACTGATCCGTGAGTTACATCCTGTACTAACTTCGGGGAGCTGCATACTCCACTTTCTGCCCTGTTGCCGTCACTGTAACAAATAAACAAATTACTTTATCCTGTTACCTGAAATCCTGACTTATATCCCTGTATTAAATCCTCCATACCTGCACTACAACTAAATTCTTTCTGCTGGTGCAGTTTCACTGTGTAACATACATTACTTATCCTGTACTGATCCTGAGTTAACCATCCTGGTATTATCCACCAGAGCTGGCGCTCACTATTCTGCTGCTGCAAGTCACTGTAACATACATTAAACTTTATCACTGTAAACTGGATATCCTGATTAAGACAAATCCTGTAAAATTAAAATACTCCCGAGCTGGCCTCACTACTCTGCATGGTTGGCAGTCACTGTACATACATTACTTCTCCTGTTACTGGATCCTTGATTAACATCCCTGTAATTATCCTCCAGAGCTGCACTTTTTTCACGATTTCTGCTGGGTGGCAAGTCACTGTACCAAACATTACTTATCCTTTACTGATCCTGAGTTTACATCTCCCTGTATTATGATCCTCCAGAGCTGCAACTCAACTTATTCTGCTGGTGCAGTCACTGTTAAACAAACATTAAAACTTATCCTGAACTCGGGGATTCTGAGTTACAACCTGAAAATTTATACTTCCAGAAAGCTGCACTCAATATTCCTACTTTTGGTGCAGTCACTGTACATACATATAAACTTATCCCTGCCCTGATCCTGAAGTTAATAATCCTATATTTTATAAACTCCAGAGCTGAACTCACTAATTCAGGCTGGTTTCAGTTCCTCTATACATACATTAAAACTTTATCCTGTAAACTGATCCTGAGTTACATCCAGTATTTTATCCTCCAAAGTCGCACTCACTATTTACTGAGGTGGCAGTCACCTTTACATTACATTAAACTTATCAGGATACTGGTCCTGAATTACATCCTGTTATTATCCCCTCCAGATCTCTCCTCAACAAACCAACAACAAACAAAATTTCACAACCTCAACAACCAACAAAAAAAAAAACAAAACGGGCGGGGGGGGGGGGGAGGAGGAAGGAAAAAAGAGAGAGATCCTTCACACACAAAAACCAACCAACACAAAACAAAGCAAACAACACGATGGGGTGGTGGGGGGGAGGGCGGGGGGCAAACAACGGCAAAACACACAACAAAACGGGGGAGGGCACATACGGAAGGGGGGTGGGCATAAAAACGAAACCCCGGGGTACGGGGTGGACGTGCGGGTGACCCAAACTAACGCAACGGGAGGTGGGAGGACAAACATGAAATCAAAAAAACAACGGGGGGACACAAAAACAAAAAAAACGTGGTTGGAACCACACACCCCACAACACACGACAACCCAGCCAACCCAAAACCCCCCAAACCACTCACACCCCAACCAAACACCCAACAACTCAAACCACAACCAAACACCCCCCAACTCAACAACCACACAAAAACAAACAGACACCAAAACACAACAAAAAACATCACCACCACAACAACAAAAAAACAAAAAACAAACTTGCAAAACGGGGGAAATGGGGGAAAACTGTAGGGGGCTGGGTATGAGGGTGGAGGGGGCAAAAAACCGGACCCAACCGAATTCCATCAACCACAACCACCAACACCAACGCCAACAACACCAAAACAAACGGGTGAATAGGAAAAACACAACAAAAAAAAAACCAAACAAACTGAACAGACAACAAAACAAAAACAAAACGAACAAAAACGAGTTAGAAACAAAAAAACACGACGTGACGGAGGGGTCTTAACAACAACGGACGGGAACACGCAAAACCCAAAACGGGGACCAAATACACAAACACCAAAAACGCGGGGCAACCAAAACAAAAAAACTGACAACTGGGCGGCGGAGGTCCCCGTCGCGAGATCTAGGAGGCTAATACACACATGATGAAACTTCTCAGGAGACCATGTATCTGAATAAGTAGCATGTAATGGTACAAGTACAGAGCTTAGACCACCCAGCAGAATAGTGAGTGCAGCTATCTGGAGGATAATACTGGGATGGTGAAACTACGGATCAGGTACAGGAAATAAGTAATGAGTAATGTAATAGTATAGAAGGAACCTGGAACCAGCAAGAATAGTGAGGTTCAGCTCAGTGAGTAAATAATATAGATAATATAACGCAGGATCAGTTGCAGGATAAGTAATGTCATGTACAGTGACTAGCACCAGTATAATAATTGGAGTGGCAACTCTAGGAGTATAATTCCTATTCAGGATTGGTAACTCCAATCAGTAACAGGAATAAGTAATCAGATACAGGATAAGTAAATGTAATGTACCCAGTGACTGCACCAGCAAGAATAGGTGGAAGTGCAGCTCCTGAGGATAATACAGGACAGTATGTAACTCAGTATTCAGTACAGGAAATTAGATTTAATGATTTTTGGTAACAGTGACTGCAAAAACCAGCAAATAGTGAGTGCAGCTCTGGAGGATAAATAACAGATGTAACTCAGGATCAGTTACAGGAGAAGTAAATGTATGGGTTTAACCGTGACTGGCAACCAGCCAGAGTAGTTGAGGCCTGCTCTGGAGTAAAATACACAGATTGGTTAACTCAGGATCATAACAGATAAGTAATGTAATAAATGTACAGTGACTGCAGCAGCAAAGAATAGTCGAGCGGCAGCTCTGGGAGGATAAACACACAGGACAGGATGGTAACACAGGGATCAGTAAAACAGGATAAAGTAAAAATGTATGTACAACACATGAAACTGCAAACCAATGACTGCACAGTACATACGTAACACCAGAGACTGCACCAAGCAGAATATAAGTGAGTAGCAGCTCCTGGAGGATAATACAGGTATATAATCAGGAAATCAGTACAGTATAAAGTAATGTAATGTTTACAGTTTGACCTGCACCTCAGAATAGTTTGGAGTGCAGCTCCCCGAGTATAGTAACAGGGGATGGTTAAACTCAGGAATCAGTACATTAATAAAAGTAAATTGGTATGTACGTGAATGCACCAGCAGAATAGTTGAGCGCAGCACAGAAGGATAATACAGGATTGGCATGTAACTCAGGATCCAGTTACAGTACGTGAAATAAGTAGAATGTATGTACATTATGTACAGTGACTGCCACCCAAAAGCAAGAATAGTGGAGTCAGCACTGAGGATAATACAGGGAATGGTAACACAAGGAATCCATGGCAGAGGGGATTAAGTAATGTTATGTTAACACAGAGTGGAAACTTGACTGCCACCAGCCAGGAAATAAGTGAGTGGGCAAAGCTTCTGGAGGAATAAATAAACACAGATGTCACCCAGGATACAGTTGGCAGGATAAAGCTTAATTGTATGTACACAGTGATTACACAGTGAAATGCAACCAAGCATAATAGTGGTTAGTGCAAGCTACTGGAGGGATTAATACAGGATGTAATTCAGGACCAGTACAGGATTAAAGTAATGTATGTACACAGTGACTGGCCCAGCAGAAAATATTATTTTTTTGAGTGCAGCATCTTGGGAAAGGATAAATACAGAGATGGGTAACTCAGCTCAGTGCTGATAATTAATGTTAAATGAATACGTAATAATGAGGGACAGGGGACCCAGCAGAAATAGTGAGTTACAGCTCAGGGATATAATAATATAGGGATAATAACAATCTCAATCTAGTGCAGGATAAGTAAATGGTAAATTTTAATTATTACAGTGGACTGTTAACATTGACTTGGCACAGCAAGCAGAATAGTGAGTGCAAAATAAGTGGGGAGTTGCAGCTCTGAGATAATAATACAGCAGGAGTAACTCAGGATCAGTATCAGGATCATAAGAACAGGATAAGTAATGGTTTATGGTAACAGTGGACTGCACCCAGCAGAAATAAGTGGAAGTGCAGGTTGCAGCTCCGCGGATAGTAACAGGATGGTACCTTCAGGAATCAGTAAAAGGATAAGTCTAATGATTATGGTTACAGAGGACTGCAACCAGCCAAGAATAAGTGAGTTGGCAGGCAAGCTTCTGGAGGATAATACAGGAACGTAAAACTCCAGGAACAGTACAGGAGAAGTAAATGTAAAATGTTACAGTGACTGTTGGACTGCACCAGCAGAGTAGTGCGTGCAGCTTCTGGAGTGTATAATACAGGAATGTAAACTCCGGATCAGTACAGGAAATAATTTAAAATGTATGTACAGTGAACTGCACCAGCAGAATAGTGAGCGTAGGCTCCCTGAAGGACTAATTAAGAAATGTATCTCCACTCAGGGAAATCAAGTACAGGAATAAGTAATGTACTGCTACACAGTGATGTCAGCACCACAGAATAGTGAATGCAGCTCTGGAGGAATAATAAACAATATGTTCAGGATCAGTACAGGAATTATAAAGTAATAAATGTATGTACATTTAAACAGGGAACTGTGACTGCAGACTTGAACTGCACCCAGCAGAATAGTTAGTGAGTGCAGCTCCCGAGTATAAGTACAAGGAGAAAGTAACTCAAGGGAACAAGTAACAGGAAAGTAATGTATGTACAGAGACTGGCACCAGCAAATAGTGAGCCAGCTCTGGAGGATAATACAAAGGATGTAACTCCAAGCAGGATTCAGTAACAGATAAGTTAATGAGGTTATGGTAACAAGTGACCTGCAACAGCAGTGAACTTGCACCCACCATAATAGTGAGTGCAGCTCTTGAGGATAATCCCCCAGTATTGTCACCCAGATTCAAGTACAGGATAATTAAATAGTAAAATGTACAGTGAAACTGCCACCAGCAAAATAGTGAGCGCAGCTTGGAGGAAATAATACCAGGATGTAACCTCAGGATCAGTACAGAATAAGTAAATTGTAATGGTAACATACAAGAGGTGGACTGCACCAGCAGAATAGGTGAAGTAAATTAGTGAGTGCAGCTCTCCCGAGGATAGTACAGGATGGTAAACTCAAGATCAATACAATACAGGAATAAGAGTAATTTTTGTAACAGTGGGAAAATAGCACAGCAAGGAATAGATGAGTGCACTTCTGGAAAGGATAATAAAACAGGATGTTAACTCCAGATCCTTCAGGTACAGGAAGAAGTAAATGTATGTACAGTGACTGTCACCCAACTCCTTGACTGCAACCAGCCAGAGTAGTGAGTGGAAGCTTGGCGTATAAAAATAATAAATAATTAACAGATGTAACAAAGAATCAGTACAGGATAAGTAATTTAATGTAACATACATGAACTGCAGCAGCAGAATAGTATGAGGAGCGCAGCTCATGGGAGGATAATACACAGGATGGTATAACCTCCAGGATCAGTTAACAGGATAAAGTAATTTAAATGTTATGTACACAGTGACTGCACCAGCCGGAATAGTGCAGTAGGCCAGGCCAGCTCAGGAGGATAATCCCAGGATAAAAATAATTTTCAGTACATTAAACTTATCCTGTACGATCCCGAGTTACATCCTGTATTATCCCCCAGACTGCCTCACTATTCTGCTGGTCATCCACTGTACATACATTACTTATCCTGTACTGATCCTAAGTTAAATCCTGTATTATTCTCCAGAACTGCACTCACTATTCTGCTGGTGCAGTCACTGTTACATACAATTACTTATCCTGTACTGATCCTGAGTTTCATCCTGTATTATCCTCCAGAAACTGCCTCACTATTCTGCTGGGTCAGTCACTGTACATACATTTAACTTATCCTGTACTGATCCTAGTTACATCCTTTAATTCTCCAGAGCTGCACTCACTATCTGCTGGGGCAGTCACTGTACATACATTACTTATCCTGTACTGATCCAGTAACATCCTGTAATATCCCCAGAGCTGCCTCACTATTCTGCTGTGCAGTCACTTTTACATACATTACTTATCCCCGTACTGAATCCTGAGTTACATCTGTATTTATCCTCCAGAGCTGCGCTCACTATTTTGCTGGTGCAGTCACTGTAAAATACATTACTATCCTGTAAATGATCCTGATTACACCTGTATTATCCCCAGAGCTGCACTCAAATATTCTGCTGGTGCAGTCACTGTAACATACAATACTTATCCTGTACGAACCTGATTACATCCTGTATTATCCTCCAGAGCTGCACTCACTAAATTCCTGGTTGCAGTCACTGTACATAACATTAACTTATCCTGTACTGATCCTGAGTTACATCCTGTATTATATCCTCCAGAGCTCACTCACTATTCTGCTGGTTTCAGCACTGTACAATACATTTTTAAACCTTACTATCCTGAGTTACATCCTTAAATTTTCCCAGAGCTGCACTCACAAATTTTGCTGGGCAGTCCCCCTGACAACATTACTTTCCCGACAGATCCTGAGTTAAACCTTATTATCCTCAGAGCTGCACCACTATTCTGCTGGTCAAATCACTGTACATAAAATTCCTATCCTATATTAAATCCTATATCCTTCCCGGCTGCCTCATATTTTCTTTTCTGGTGCGTCCTGTGTACATACATACTTTTCCTGTACTTCCTGAGTTTTCATCCTGTATTATCCTCCCAAACTGCACCACTATTCTGCTTGAAACAGGGGCTCAACTTTTGCTACCATTTCATCCGATTATCCCCCAAGCTCCTCACATTCTGCTGGGTGCAGTCACTGTACATACATTACTTACCCCCGTAGTTTCATCCTTTATTTTTCCTCCAAACTGCACCACTAAACTGCTGGTGCAGTCACTGTACATACATTTCTTATCCTTTCTGTCCGAGTTACATCCTGTATATCCTCCCGAGCTGCCTCACTATTCTGCTGGTGCATTCACGTACATACAATTTTCTTATCCCACTGACCCGATTTTCTCCCTTTTTTCCCCCCGAGTGCCTCACTATTCTGCTGGTGCATCACTGTACATAAT
>JAODAL010042859.1:0-34406 GCA_025379985.1 Phyllomedusa bahiana
GGGGGGGGCCCCGACAGTCCGCGGGGCAGGGGGGCGCTTGCTCTTGCTCCGCAAAGCGGCCCAAAAAGAGACCGGGGCGTTTTCAGGCCCACGGCGCGGCCTGGACCCCGGGCGAGGGTCGGGGCCTGACGGCCCTTGGGGATGGGCTGGGGTAGGCCCCCTAGGCGGTCGCCTACTTGGCCTACCCGTCGCCCGGCCCCTGGGTGGGGTTTCGGCAGTCGGGGGTTCTCCCTGTCTTTCCAGGGCTTATTTAAATTCACCGGGGTTTACTTTTTCTGGCTGTGTTCCCGGGCTGGTATACTTTATAATTAACATCCCCCAACTTTTTCAAGGATTTCATAAGGCCCCTTTCCATTTAGCCGGGAAACCTTTACTTTCTACAGTGGGGAAAAAAACACTAACCCCCCATCTCCCGGGTTGAATTTTCTTACTTTGGCCGACCTATTATATATGGTTTGGTTTCCTGAGCCTGCTGTAGGTGCCCTGACTATGGGCTAACTGACGAACCCTTTTTTTCTTGAATTTGGGAGATGTGTTTATTACCTCCGGGGGGTGTAGACTCTTGCTCCCGGGGGTTTTTGGGCAATATCTAGTAGCCCCGGGGACACCCGCCCAAAAACTAGTAAAAGGGGGAAAAAAAACCCGTGGATGACTGAGGAACTCCGGATGAAAAACATTAGATAAGGCAAGAGACAGTCCCCAGTCCTTACATCCTTATTGGACCTTTCTTAACATACTCTTCAGCTTCTTATTGAACCTCTCCACAAGGCCCATTTTGAGGTTGGTAATTGACGTGCGCAAATCTTAATATTAAGTAATTTTGCATAACTCCCTTGTACCTCGACATGAAGGGGGTCCCTTAAACAGTAAGGATCCCCTTTTGGAATGGGGTAAGGGAAAAAACATATGGAACAATTCCTGGGAATAAGTTTTGAGGAGGTATTCCTCAAAGGGGATGGCCTCTGGGTAGCGTGTGGCTGCCCCCACCCTATATATGTGGCCCCGAGCCCCAAATTTTTAAAATCGCCGCGAGGTCATTTCGATCCTCAAATGGCCTCCTTTGATGGGGAACGGCCCAGGGGGAATCCGTAGTGGAGCATGGGAGCTGTTAGTTGGCACTCCCGGGCAGGACTCACAGTACCCCTTCACATCCCCATGTACCCCTGGCCAGAAAAAATTTTTGGGAAGGATCCGCCCCCTTTTGGGTTTTTTTCGCTGCCCAGACCCCCCCTTTGTACATGCTTGTTGGGGCCAAGGCCCCAAGCCCATCCCCAAAAGACTGGGGGCACTACCAGTTTGCTCCCCCCACCCCCCCAGGGAAATTTTGTCCCCCTGTTTACAAAGATCCTGATGAATTTCCATTTGAGGAAACAAAAAAAAAAGGTTTTTTCCCCTTTTAAACACCTTACATTCCCCCTAGCTTTTGTCAATTTGGAAATTTTTAAGGAAAAAAAAAAACAAAAGTCTGTTTCATCATTAAAATTTTATTAAGTCATCAGATAGTTTGTTAAACTTTTTTTTACTATATAACCCCTTTTATCGAAGTATCAGATACTCTCAACAGTTTCCCCTTGGGGGACAGATGCAGTGTTTGCTAGAAGCAATTTAAAGTCAAGGCCAAAACCCTCCCCCCCCCAATGATAGTGGAAGTTTGGAATGTGTCATTTTCAGCTAAAACTTCATACATACATGCAAATTTTTAATTGTCTCTTAGCGCCCGAAAATTTAAACCCAATCATGTATGAAAAAATTTAGTCATGTGTTTTAAAAAAGTTCTTTTGGGAAAATGAAAATTTACTGTGTTTAAAATCAGTTTTAAGTCCTAAAGGGGAAGGTTTTGGGTAATGTTTCTCGAGCTCTGGCGGGCCGGGCCAAGCAAAAAATTAATAATATAATTAGGGGGGCCTTTTAAATTTGGGAAAAGGAGTAAAAAAAGAAAATTTTTTCCACACCGATTTTAACCCATCTTGAAGTGGGCCATGCTCTCAAACGCCCGAGACTACCCGGGAGGGGGGCGACGCCTTCCCAAATTCGATGAAACGGTCCTGGAGTGCCCGAAAAAAAAACCCTTGGGGGCCTGTTTCAACCCCACAGAAAACAGGTAATTTTCCCCTGTTTTTTAAAAAAAATCCGTGACTTATCTGTTTTTCAGACATTCTAGTGAAATTTTTTGGGTGGTTGTCGCCCCCCTTTGGGAGACCTGTATAAGCGTCCAGGTGTGCCCCCAAGGGTGGGGCTCTGGTACATGTATGCGTATCATATGGGGTATACCTTTAAACGTCCCAAATTTAATCCCCTCTGCTTGTTGTTTCTGTAAAGTAAACGTGACGGGGATAGTTTTTTTCCCTTTTTCGGTATATTTTTCGTGTAGGTCAGGAGCTGGGCCCCCTTGGAAAAAAAAAAAAAAAAAAAAAAGAGATATCAGAGATACACCCCAAAAGAAGCGCCCTTTGGGTAAAAAGGAAACCGAAGCCTGCCCAATAAGTTATATACATTTTTATATACAGTTTCAGTTATAGACAGATGATCTAAATTTCCTGAAGGGAAAATGGCCAATTGCCAAAGCCTGTTTTTTTAAATAAACAGCGACTGAAGAGTACCCATAAGCCTTTATAGCCCAAAAAAATCTGGGTTTCTGAAAAACCCCCTTTTATAAAACAAAAGACCTGATTTTTTGGGTTCCCCGTTTTACAGAGGGTATGGGACGGGATGATTTTTTCAGTTTCCCCCTGCTGGATGGGGCAGAAGACATTGATTAGTGTTAGGTATGTTGGGACTTAATCTCAACTTAAAAGTGTTTTTAATTTTTTTCTGTTTTACTTTAGGTAAAAACGCAGAGTTTTATACCTTGGCTTCGTTTCCCAAAGCATCTTTTAAAGGGGGGGTTGTACCCTGGGCACATTTTCTAAACCCTGGGCTTATGGGTATAAAATATTATAGCGCCCCAGCCAAAAAGGGTGCATTTGAGTATTTTAAAATCGAAGAGAAAAAAGAAATATATATATTGAGACTTGAGAGAAAAAAAAAGGAAAACCAAAAATTACCCCCTTTTTTAAAATAAAAGCTTTAAATTTCCAAAGTTTAACCTTGCAAAGAAAAAATGGGGGGGGAAACAAGATAAAAAAATTACCGGGCCCTTCCAAAGGTAATTTCTTTGGGGGAAACTAAAGTAAAAAAATTTAAAGGGGATTTGGGGGGGAATACAAATGATAAAATTGACCCAAAACCCCCCCCCTTTTTCCCCCAGTGGTGAAACCTTTTTTCAAATTTTTTGGAAATTTTGACCAAAATCAAAACCCAAAACCCCCCCTTAACTTTTTGGGGCTAGATTGTGGGCCGGGGAATTTAAAAACCCATTTTGATCACCACCCTTTGTATTCCTTTCAAATTTCCTTTTCCTTGCCCCTCCAGGTAGGTCTTCCCAAAACCCTAAAATGCCAGAACCCCTCCCCTTTCCATTTTAAACCCTTTTAACCCCCATTTTTTAAGAAGGGGCCAAAAAAAAATTTCCTTCTGGAAATCCCGGAAAAGGGGGGGGGCAAAAACCAAAAACCCGGGGCCCTTAAAAAACTTCGGGTGTGGGCCAATTTTTGCCCATTTTTTAAACCCCCCAATTTCCAAAGAACCCGGGTTTTTTGGTTTAGGGTTTTTTAAAGTGAACATTTTCCCTTTTTTTTTTTGAAAACCCCCCCCTTTTTCCCCTTTCCCTTGAAAATTCCTACCACCTTTTCCCCTTCCCCCGGTGTTTTTTCCCACTTTTATTTAATTTTTATTTTTAAAAACCCCCTTTTTTTATCCCCAATTTTTGTTATGGGGTTTTTTTAAATGCCCCTTTTTTTGCCAGCCACAAACCGGGCAAATTAAAACCAAACACCCCCCCCAAAGCCCACCAAAAACCCCAACTTACCTTTTTTTTTCCCCCCCTTTCCAGGCCCCTTCTAAGGGCCCCCCCCACCCTTTCCCCTTTTCCCTCCTTTTAATTTAAAGGCCCTAATTCCCGGGGGCTTTCCAATCCCCAAATTTGGAAAGGAAGGATGGGGGAGGGGGCCCCCAAGTTGCCCTTTAGCCTTGAATTTTTTTGGCCAAAGGAAACCCAAAAAATCTCCCAATCCAAATGAAGGACTCCAGTATTTTTCCTATTGCTCACAGCACACAGACTGTGCTCTAGGAGAGTTTTAAACTGGGGTTTTTACATTACCCTTTCTATTGGACCCTATATAAAACGTACCCCTAACAATTGTGTTTTTGCTGAAACAAACAATAAATTTTAATGTACTTGAAGTGGCCCAAGCAACAAGTTCCAAATGCTTCCATACCCCTGATTTCTTCTTGCCCCTTTGGTTCCCCCCAATTTTGGATGTTTTTACAGGCCTTACTCACTGCATTACTTAAAACCACAACCCAATTCCTCCAGAAACCTTTGAAATACGGAAAAGGTAAAACCAATGCAATGGCCAAATTCTGAAGCCCCGGCTAACCTCACCCCCAGACAACTTCACCCTTGGCCCGGGAAAGTATAGCCTAAATTCCCTTTTGCAAACTACACCCCCTTTTCCCACCCCCAGAACCTGACTCATTCATGGATTTTCCCCCTTACCTTGGGCAGCCCCAACCCCCCTCCACCTCACCTTCTCACCACTGGATTCTTTTTCCTCCCTTTTTTCTACCTTCTCACCCATCAGCCCCAGCCACTTTTTCCCCCGGGACCCAACCCAATTACGTGCCTTTTACCCCCCAACAAGCCCAAAAAATCTACTGACCCAAAGGGCCAAACCCCTGAGAAAAACCCCTTATGACATTTTTTACTGGGCAGCAGCCAGATACAAAAAGACATTTTCTGTCTCTTAAAAAGATCTATACCATTTTTCCCCAGGTCAAGACTGGATTATTTTTGGGGCTATCATCAAATTAGCTCTACAAGAAGACACTTTTGGGAATCAGTACTTATTTCATCGGGGAAAGAGTTCTGCCTCTTCATTCGGGGGGCCCAAAGGGGAACGTTTTGGCCCTGAATCCTCATTAAAATACCCTTAAAATTCTTACTCAGAGTCCACTGAATCCTTTAAAAAGAATTTTTATCCCCAAATTTCTCCCTTTTTCCCAGGACCATGGATTTGCCCATGAAAAACCCTAAAGCTCAAAAAAATCCTCTTTTCAAGGGCGTTTTTTTTATAGGTTTTTTTTAAAATCTAATTTTGGGACTTTAAAACTAATCAAAGAAAAAATATGCGGGTTTTTGGGGGGGGAAAGTCAACTTCTCCCCCATTGTTAAGGCACAGACTGATTCATCCCAAAAATTTAAAAGAAATTTCTACAGTGTCCCTACTTCAGGACCCCCAAAAGGCCCCAAACACCCCCGGGACCCCCTGAGACTGTACTTAAATTTCAACCAGCAAAAATTTTAAAACCCGGGACCCCCCCAACCCTCAACCCCATATGGACCAAATTGGCCAGAATGCCCAAAACGAAACCTTCGGGCCGGGCAAGGCCGGTTTAAAAAACCCGTTTTTACTGCAACTGTTTCCCGGGACATATCATGGGGCCATTTGCCGGCAAAAGCTCGGGACGACAAAAGGAATTTGCTACCAATGGACAGCAACAAAACCGCAATACCCCAAGCATATAACCCATTTCAACCCAGAAATCAATTTTTTGGTTTCATAAACCCGTAAAGATTAAACCAACAAACAAACGCAAAACCCTCTTTTTTTCCCCTACAATAATAATCCATTCATTGGACCTCAATTTCCCAAACCCTTTAACCTTAGTAAATTTACCAACAAGTATATCCTCAAGATGCATCTTTTGTTTTTCCCAAACCTCAAGACACCCCCCTATCGTCCTCACCCAAATGGGAATTCCCCGGGCAAACCCATGCTACCGTTTTTAAATGCTTCAGAGAACACCACTGTTACCCATTTGAACCATGTTGCTGTAAATCTTCAAATTAAGGGCCCCACCAACTTCCTTTCCTTTAGACGGGGGGGCCCCACCCAGATGGGTTTCGGAAAATTTCTGACTTTCCCAAACCAGACTCATATTTTCCCCCCCTGATTACATTTCAGCGCTAAAGGGTTTTTTTACGCCCAAACCCCAGACTTTTAACCAAACCCTGTCCCAATTTGGGACATCATGGACCCCTGTCAAAACAACTTATCTCTCCTACCTTCCCCCAAACAAATTCTGTTTTAAAGCAAATTCTTTTTAAAAAACGTTTTAAAATGCTACTTTTCAATTAAATTCTTCTGGAATGAAATTTGGACTACAATTTTTCCAATTTCACATAAAGCTTTTTCAAGCTGTTCCTCGCCTTCCCCTTTTTTAAATTCCACCAAGCAATCCCCCTTCCTTTGAACTTTTAAAACCAAAAAGTACCTCCCGGGATTTTGGGTCTAAAGGTCCTGATGATGTCGGCTTCCTTTCCCCATCTCACTGTACATGCCCTTCTTGAAAGAGGGTGCTCCCCCGTCTGGGCTTGCCTCCATATCCTTTAAGCATGACAAAAACCCAATCTCGGGAGTCAAAAATTCAGAACTTTCCTGGAAAAAGGGGGTACCCCCATCCACGCTTTTCCCCTGAAAAATAAAACCCGGGTTTCCCCCTGTTAACAAAAAAAGGTTACCCCCTGGTAAACCTCCAAAAATCCCCTTTTGGGTTTTTGGGGGATTTCGGGAAAGCAGTCATTGCTGTCAGGGATTATAAGAACCCTAGGGGCCCCCAAAAGCTTTATTTTTCCTTCCCCACCCAATTCCTTCTTCAGCTGCATACTTTCACGTTTTGGGGTTTCTGCAATGTTTTCCAGTGTCCCCCCCTACAAAAGGGGACTCCCCCAAAAACCCTTCTGCTTTCACTTATGTGGTACTCACCCCAACTTGGACGGGGATGCTTAAAAGGGGCACAAAACTCCCCCAACCAGTTGACTCAACCCCCTGCGGGAAATTTTAAATGATATTCTTTTGTGCCCCTGTTTTTTCCAAACTTGTAAATTTCAAGCTCTTTGAGTCTTTTCCCCAAAAATTTTGCATCAATCAACTGCAAAGCCCTCACAGTCCAAGCCCCAATGGTGTTCTAAAAAAGTTGTAGTCCTCGGAAAAATGCTTATCACAGGGTACCAAACCCCTTTACTGATGATGGGAAAAAAAAAAGCTGGGGATGCTCTTCTTCACCGAACAATCTAAAACAACTTCAAGGATTTCTAGGGCCCCGTCATTTACTGTCGTCCCAAAGGGTAAACCAAAGCCTCCAATCTTATTGGGAATTTTTTTTTAGATTCTTTAAAGGGCATTATTTTTCCAAACCAAAAGAACGCCCCCCTTGAGGCACAAGATGTTTTTTAAAGCCCCGAAAAAAAAAAAAAACAAACAAAAAAAAAAAAAAAATTCCAAAAAGCTCCCCTCTGGGAAAACCCCGGAAATACTCACAGCCTTTTTAACCTCTTCGAATTTTTAAGGGCTATTGCCCAAGCTTCCCAAGTCCTGACACCCCCAAAAAAAAAAGGGGAGCGTAGGGGAACCCTTTCAAGTTAGATCCCGTTGCACGGACGTCCCCACTGGCCCCAATGAGCCCCATCATTTTCTGCACAAAAATTTTTCTTGAAAAAACTCAAGACCCTCATTTTAGGCCCTCCGGTCAAAGTTTTTTGGTCCTCATGATCTAAAAAGGGATCCTGAAACAGTTTTCGAAAACCCCAAACTCCCGTAAACAGCCCCCAAACTCCCTATACAATGCCCCCTTTAAATGGGTGCCTGAAAAAAAGTCACTTTAAGAGAAAGTACTACCTCAACCCCAGCCACTCTGCTTCCTCTCTTTAAGGGGGGGGGAAAAGAAGATGAAGAAAAAATTTTACCACAGATGAAGACCAACTGCAGCGGATGAACCTCTTCATGACTGTCTTGAAAAAACGGAGGGTGAAACCTCCCCTCTTCCACTGTCTCTACATCCAAGTTTTTAGAGCCCAGACTTTGTCGTCTTCCCCCAAATGGGTCCAGATAGGGGGATGATCCAAAAACCCATTCCATACAGGATTTGTTTTGGTTACCTTGCAAGGGAAAACCCTGAATGCTGCATCTTTAAACCCTTTGGGGTGTGCCACCCAAAAAAGGTGAACTTTGGGCCCGTAACGGAAGCTTGTAACTCGGAAAAGAAGACCATGAACTTTTACACCGACTTCCCGCCCACATGTACAGAGTAGACTATGACTTTGGCCTGAAGGGGCAGTACGAGGTTTAAAACAGCTAGTGGAACGCCCATCAAAAATCCCAAGGGAAACCATTCCGCTCTGGTGAAAGCTCTCCCCAAATTTCCAGCTAAGTGGGCCCTTTTGAAGGGCTAAAAAACCCATGGAAAAATAGAGACAGTGGAAATAAAAGGCACCCACAGGAGGGCTTGGGCTGCAAAGGCCGCCCGCTCTCTTCCCCGAGATTTGAAAAGGAAGCAGGGTTGGGTTTTATTTGTGCTGACCCGAGCAGAGAAGAAAGAAAAAAGGGGAAAAGTGAGAAGAAAGAAGGAGAATGTGAAAAGAAAGAAGGAAATGTGAAAAGGAAAAAGGGGAATTGAAAAAAAGAAAGAAGGAAAGAAGAAGGTGAGAAGAAGAAAGAAGAAGGAAAAAAATAGAGAGGAACAAGAAGAGAAAAAAAACAAAAAGGTGGGGTTAATCTGTTGAGACCCAAACTCAAAAAACTTGAACGCCCGAAGAAAGGAAAAGTTGGGAGGAATGGGGGGCAGAAAATACACCAAAAAAAGGATTTTAGAGGGAAAAAAAAATAGACTTTTTTTACCAAGGGCATTAAAATTCACTGTAGTAACCAAAAGGGGTTAGTTTCAACCCCCAAAAAAGGAAATAACCAGATTTATTTCTTTTGTCAACAAGATATACCTAAAAAAACCCCGGAAACTCCACCACAGAAAGTAGCTTTTGCTTGAAGTTTTTGAAAAATGCAATACTTTTTAAACCCCCCGGGGGGGATGCCAAAACCAAGAAGCATTTGGCTAAAAAACTATATTCCTTCCCGCGGATCCCAAATTTAACACATTTTAATTACCCAAGAGTGGAAAAAAACAAGTATTTCCCAGTAGTGGTGGGTATGTTCTCAGGATGGCCCTTTAAAAAAAATCTAAAACCCCGTTACCCAAAATGACTGTAAAACCACTGTGAAGAAAATATTGACGAATTGATATTCAGATTTGGGGTCCCTGAGGTTTTTTAAAAACTGACCCAAAGGGCCTGCCCCCACTGCGGAAGTAACCCGAAAACATTTGGAAACTATAGGAGTGACCTCGACCTTTCCACCCCTACCAAACCCCAATTCAGCGAAAAGTGGAAAGAAAGAATGCCACTCTGAAGAAAAAAAAAAAGCTGGGAAAAATAGCAAATAAACATCTCTTTTCCCTGGGTTAGATCCAAACCCCTTGCACTCCTTTCTGTCCCGAAATTTTCCCCTAGGTAGCCCCACTGGCCCCACTCATCAGGGGGATTTGTTTTTCTTTAAAGGGGGCCCCCCCGATAAGGGGTTTCACCGCTAGTTGAGTCAGGGGAAAGATAGCCTTGTAAAATATGTTTATAATCTGTGTAATGAATTAAAACTAAACCAGCCATAGTGGTTTTTCCCGCATTCCAGATCCAGATCTGAAACCCAAAAATAGATCTGGTGACTTTGTGTGGGTGCAGAAAACACAGAGGGCCACTGGAGGGCCCCGATTTTTTTACCCTACAAAATAAATTGGTTTTTCCCCCAACCCCCCAATGAACCTTGAAGGAAGACCCACCCCGGGTGATGGGTTCCACTGCAAGAAAAAGACTGCGACCAAAAAGTCATCAAGAACTTTTCCCCTTTTCCCTTCATATGATGTCTAGTCTGGATTGGTGTAACAATTTCAAGAGGGACAACCAAGGGGGGTGCCTGATGAATTCAAACTAGGGTTTAGGTCAAAGGGTTTTTAACCCCTTACGCCCCAGATAAAAAAACAACAAAAATATGGACTGGGGAAAAACCAAACTATTATGATCAATAGAGTTTTTATAATTAAAAACACAGATGCCCTTTTTAAAGGGATGCTGAATAGTTAAAGGGGCCCCCTTCCCTCATGACTTCCAGAATCAATTAGGGTTATGAGATTGTAAAAAAAATCCACGATGCCTCTGCCGGGGACTGCTCTAGGTGGCACCTGGGGGTCATTGGGCCCAAAAGTCTTTCCCTTACCATCAAAGGCTCTGCAGGAGGGCCCGGCGGTTGCTTGGTTAAAGCCCCCTTTGGGGGAAAGCCTGACAGTGGGTTTGTGGGTTTTTTAAAAACCCCTTTCCCCCCGTTTTACCCTGCTTTTCTAAAGGGGAAATGGGCCTTTACCCATTCTTGTTTAGTTTAGGGGGAAAAGGCCAAACAATCAACCATTTCCCCCTCTAAGGGGGGGGGGTGTTAAAAAACAGATTTTGTTTTTTTTTAGGGGGGACTGCAAGTTGGGAATTTAAGGAAAAAACATTTAAAAATCTGTTTCCCTCATTAAAATTCTTATTAAACTCATCAGATAATTTGGTTTTTAAAATGTTTTTTTCTGCCATACATCCTTATCAGGTTTTCGATATCTCTCACACAGCTTTCCTTGAGAAAAGATGCAGTGTTTGCTAGAAGCAAAAAAAAGTCAAGGGCCCACCCCCTCCCCCAGATGATAGTGGGGGAGTTTGGGAATTTTGTCATATAAACCCAATGATTTATACCCTAAAATGCAAATTATAACTTGTCCCCTTTGCGACCCCCAATTTTAAACCCAAAAAAAGTAGTGATAAAAAAAGTCATGGATTAAAAAAATTCTATTGGAATGTAATTTTTCTGTGGGGTTTAAAACCCGATTCCCTTCCTAAAAAGGAAAGGGGTTGGCATGTTTCTCGGCTCGGCTGCCGCAGCAATAAAAATAATATAAAACGGGGGGAGGCATTTAATTTTGGGTAAAGGGGTGGAACAAAGATAAATTTTCCCCACCTGATTTTTAATTTATCTTGACACTTTCACTAGTTTTTGGGGTCTCTTTAAACCCGAGCTTCCCCAAAAATTTTTACGGGGGAAACCCCCAGGTCGGCAAACAAACCACCCCTTCCCGTTTTTCAGTTTCCCCCTGCCCAAAAAATGCCTTTGGGGGGAAAAATTTCCCCCATTTTCCCAGGGGCACCCCATGGCGAGCTGTGGTGTCAGGGGCAAATTGGTTTTGGACCAAACGCAGGGCTTTCATTACCATCATTACAATTAAATTTACCTTTCATGAAACCCTTTTTATTTCCCATAAGTCCCAAAAACCCGGGGGAAAAACTCTCCCCAAATCCCCCCCGAAACATAAGGGGACCCAAAACCCCCCCCACTAAAGGGAAAGGGAAGTCCAAAAGAAGGGCTCTAGTTTGACAAAGGGGTGTGGGGGACTCCTTTTGGGGCCCCATGGGTGCACAAAACCCCTATAACCCACCCGGTGACTGATGTAAAGGGGCTATTAAACTGGCATGCCCCCAGGGTAACCAAGCCCCCAGAGTCCAGTAAAAGCCCCCTTCAGGGTAGTCATTCACTTTTATAAGACATATTTGATGTCATCTTAAAACGTCTTGTTTAGCAAAAATGGCCTTTTTGAAAAGAGACCTACACCCAGCCCAGTCGCAAATTCCCTTGGGTTTTACTAGACGGGCAGGGTTTGCAGCAATATGCCCCGGGGCCCAACCCCCACCGCCCAAAAATAACTTTTGGCCATGGTCTGCTTGAGACTCAGCACTTGACCGGCCTGTCCATTTTGGGGATTTTCCTCTCCTCCATCCCTTCCGGGGCCAACCCCCCCTTTGGGGCATTTTTCCAAAACCCCCCTCGATATGGACAGCTTACCCGGAAAACTCAGGTCGACTTGCTGTTCCCGTGGTTGGGGGGTCCAGGTGGCCCCCGGGTTTTGGGGTAAGTCCTCTGTGGCTTTTACTCTTTAACGAGGTTTAAAAAAACTCCTTTCCCTGTTTTTGGGGTCACCTTGCCCCCCAGCGCTTTCATCTCCGGGGGGGAGGGAGCGGATAAACTTTTTCCACGGGCCACTTTTTCCCCTATCCCGCGCAGGGTTGGAAATCCTTGGCTTGGGAACCACTTCTTCACCCGGTGAAAACCCGGTCGTACATTTTTAAGGGCCGGCAAATGGGGCAGAAAAAGGGGCCCGGTTTTTGTACCCGGGGGGCCTGCACGTTGGTTTCACACCCAGGCAAGCCAGGATCTCCCCCCTTTAATTTAACATGTCCCCGGGCCCCTGCTCGCCAGGTCAAATACGCCCCTTTTTTTGGGGTTTTTTCCCGTTAGAAAAAGGCGCCCCAAAAATTTTAAACCCATGGGGCCACTGGGAACTTCTCCTGCTCGGGCCCCCTCTCGAAGACCCTAAGATAGGCCTCAACATCATCGGTAAGCGTCATTTTTTGCATAGTTTACTGTACCCCGGCAGTGCGGGAAAAAACAAACTTGGTGTCCTCTGCACACTTTGCCCCCACGACCAGGACTGGGTCTTGGGAGCGCTTGTTGGGTGTGCGCTGCCCCTGTGGGCGAGAAAAGGTTTAAGCTCTATCACAGGGGGTTTTGGGTTTTTGCCTGAGACGCATGCCTCCCTTTGTGCACCTTTTGTGGTTTGCGGTGATCAAAATGGAGGTACTGTTCGCTTTTATCAGTGCTTTAGAAGCCCCATCCATTTGGCAGTCTCTACTGGGTGCAGCGCCCTTTTATCCAAAGGGCAAAGGTTCTAGCACAATCCAGGCATTTTTTCACGGTTGTCGCCCTTAGCAACAGGTTTTCAGTTGCTGCAGAAACTGTGTGTGTGTCTCTTTAATTCTGTTTGCTCGCATCCGAAGCACCATATGTGAGGGATCAGTGTCCAGAGCAGGTAGCAGGCTGGGCTTCCACAGACAGAGACAGTGACACATTAGGTAAAGTTCAAGTCCAGGCAAGCCTGGATTTATTTGTATGATGAATGAAAATAAACACGGCCTTAACTTCAGGCAAGACACAAAACAAAACCTGCTCGGCTGAGCACTAACTATACACAAATAAGGACCTAACTATACCAGGGACCCTTGGCAAAGCTGCAAACACACATAGCATGTGCTACTCACAGTATGGCTCCAGAAAACACCAGCAGCCATGACAGGCCTGCAGACTCAGTATTTGAGTAGCACATATATGATGTTCCTGCACATATGCAGCGTGTGTCCAGTGTCTGGTGGGCACGTAATGCATGCGGTATGTGTCCAGAAAACAAGTGTTCCATGTTACCACTGTGAAAGTGCTACATGTATCCAATGTGTGAGCAGCAAAAGTACAGTGGGTTGCAAAAGTATTCCTACCCCTTAAACTGTTCCTCATTTGTAAACATTACAGTCACAAACTTGTACGTTTCAGAGAATAAGGCTATGTCTACACTGCACAGGAAAACGATCGTATCTTCGGCGCTTTGAGTTTTTTAAAAGCACTGAAGATACAATCGTTCATGCAGCCCCATAGGCGGCAATAGGAAAGACGAGCTGCTGTTTACAGCTCGTCTTTTCTCTGCCCGTCTTTCGGCAGCGGTGTATTATACAACATGTTTTATAATACACCGCCGCCTCTCGTTTTCTTGCCGTCTTCCCATACAATACAAAATAGCAACCGCGTTTTTTGCACAAAGTGTGACAAAAGCCACGGTCCTGCATCAGAGATAAAACGTCCGCTTTCAGGGCGCTTTTTGTCCGATGCAGTGTAGACATAGCCTAACAATCTCCTTCATCAGGACCCATTGACACTGATGAAGGAGATCGTTATTCTCTGAAACGCGTAAGTCTTGTGTGCCTGCTCAGCTCTCGTTAGCTACAGCCTGAGGGCCGGTTCACACGGCTTATTCAAGCCGTAATTGCGGGACAGATTCCGCCCGCAATACGGCTTGAATAAGGAGCGGGGGCATTGCCTGCCGCCCCCATAGACTTTCATTATCCATGGCGTGTATTCCGCCGGGATAATGAACATGTCAATTTCTCCCCGCCTGGCGGATTCGCCGAGCGAGGAGGAGAGACAGAATCCACAGTTCTCTATGAGAACTGTGGATTACCCTAATGGCTGGGACGGATTCCAGCCGTATTGCACCGCAGTACGGCGCGCAATACGGCTGCAATCCGTGCCCAAAATAAGCCGTGTGAACGGCCCATAAGTGACATCAATCTAGTCTGTCAGCCTGTATGTGGTGATCGGCCAGGGCATAGTAGCGGTGAACACACCACATTGTTTCTTGTTTGTAATTTCCTGACAAATCCAGCCACAAAAGATTGAAGTGGATAGAAACCTGGATTAGTATAAGGTTCCTGACTTATTTGAGAATGAAGTGAGACTTTCTGGGGAAATGTTTGCAATGTTACAAGGTATGTTTTACACTAAATGCATGGGGGTTGCATATTTTAGAGTTGGATTACCTGGGGATCGCTTTTTGTGAATTAAGTTGGCATTTTATACAGCGAACAGAGCACAATTGTCATTTTAAAATATATAAAATATATTTATATTATATATATATATTATATAAAATATATATAATATATATATATATATAACTGTAAGGTGGCAACAGCAGGAAGGGTATATATGGTGTATATATCCCCGGCCAGGGTCCTCGCATATTCATTCAATGCCCAGAAAATGCCCCCAAGGTAAGGAGCCTTGGGGGAATGAAAGGCCAATATTAGATAGGTGTCGACAGTATAGACTGCCCGACAAAATGTTTAACGTTTAAATGTTAGCATGGCTTTCAGCCATTCCTGGGTCGGCCTTTCTTTTGGGAAAGTGAGCATAGAGCAGGGTGGGTGCTCACTCCCCCATGGTTCCACCCCGGGGATTTTCCCTGGATATATAAGTCAGCAGGTAAGCTGGCTAAGGTGGTTACAACCCCTGACTACCTTTAAGTCTTGGGTGGAGACATGCTGGAAAACCAGCAAGGAAACTTACAAGCTGTTAGTAAGTTGGTCTGTGTTAGTTAGAGCCCAGACGGGCAGGCGTTTATGTTGTTTATGTTTGTGCATGCCTTGCATTTGTTTTTTGTTCTGTTGCTGCTGAATAAAAAATACAGAGGTCCTTGTATTTTGCACCCGAAGATCTGTCCTGTCTCTGCCTGAAAACACACGTGTGCCAAGATCCCAGAGCCGCTAAAGCTCACAATACACACATTTTATCTCTATTAGAGGATTGCAGCAGGAGATTTCCTCTGTGCAGCTTGTTCCCTAAAACACCTGGCGCTTGTATCTAAATTTGCAGTTACCCTATTAAAATGTATCTTTTATTATTATATCTCTAAAAGAAAATCAAAGTCACAAATCCAATGAGTAACCAAAATACAGTATTTTAAAACACTGAAGGAGTAGCATCCTAGTAGAATAGAGACAAATAATACCTATAGATCACAGGTGTCAAACGGTGGCCCTCCAGCTGTTGGGAAACCACAACTCCCATCATGCATTTGTATACTCCATAACCGTGGGCATGATGGGAGTTGTAGTTTCCCAACAGCTGGAGGGCCGCAGTTTGACACCCCTGCTATAGATAGACTCTATAAGTCCCTTAAATCCCTACTCAGCTTCCTATAATCACTTATAATCACACAGGCTACCAAACACCACTGTAAACACAAACAGTAAACCAAATCACCTTTCTAAATCTGCGATATACATTAAAAGTGAAATACGACCTTATCAGTGTTCAGAATCCAAGTCCCGACGCGTTTCTCTCCTAACTTGCAGGGGTTCATCAGGGGACAGACATAAACACGATTCAATTTAGCTCCATGAACTGATACTGCAAATATGAAGGATACTTCCAGATAGCGTGGCCAATGTAAAGTGCCACCCTAAAATGTCTTGTCTGGTTATTTATACTCACTTAGCCGCCACCCTTTCCTAACATTGATTAGTCCAGTGTCCGCCAGAAAAGAAGAAATATGCACCAAGACATGTCACACTTAGGTGTCCGGCATCCATCGCAAGCTGCTGCTCATGCGTAAAATCAGTTGATTACCTCGTAGTCAAGGAGACCCAGGCCGCTATACAAGTGTGCGCTTAAACAAAGCTAATGTGCAAACACACCATCCGTACTCTCGGCATCCAAGTATCGCATGTAGAATTAAGACTCACACATGCACACCGCTGCATCACTGCGATAATTCAGACCCGCGCATGTGCACCGCTGCATGACCGCGATAGGTAATCATAGTCCTATATGTATATGAAGCAGTGAAATGTAGAAACAAGCAGCAGCACGCATAAAAAGGAAAAAGGGCTGAGCATAGCACGGTCAATAGATAAAAATACTCTACTAAAGAATGACTATTATGATTATGCAAGTCATATCCAATAATAAAGCTGGGTATGTCAGAGTCACTAAATCAAGCACTCAAACCAGAATAACCATTATACAATTAGCTACAACTGGCATCACATACTGTAGGTACTTCAGGTTATAACTACAGAAGAACGGTAAGTATATACAGAGAAGACAAAGGGGGCCATTTAGAAAAAGATACTATACATAATAATGTTAGACACCATCAATAAACAAAGAAAAAATGTTTGGGGCTGTTGTACATTCCCGATTAAATTGCCCTTCATGGTACAATCACCATATAAGCAGACCAATGGTACATTGTAAGAGGGTGGGAAAAATAGAAATTTGCTCAACTTATATGAAACAGCTAAAGTTAAGCATTTCATTCAAACCTTAAGGGTGAAATATCTTAAGTCTAAAAGTCCATTCTGCTTCCTTCTGTAGGAGTTTTTTATCATTATCTCCTTTTCTCATATTAACCCAAAGTTTTTCTACACATAAAAAAATGAACTCAGAGTAATCACCTCCATGTTCCTGTTAGGTGTGACATGAAATTGGGGTATCGCTGTGATGTCTAATATCCCCAATATGTTCTCTAACTCTTACTTTAAGCTGTCTCGTTGTCTTTCCAACATCTTGTTTGCTGCATACACAAGACCCAAATACACCCCTGTATCGGCATAAAGAAGTCCCGTATTTGGTACTCATATCCAGTTACATGACTTTTAAAATTTTTAGATTAGTTTATATATGGGCATGTAAGGCTATGTCTACACTGAACAGAAAAACGTCCGTTTTTTCAGCGTTTTTCGTTTTCTAAAAATGCTGGAAAACGCTGTAATCATCTCCCATAGACTCTATTGTAAAAACCCAACCTCTGTCTACACTGAGCTTCTTTTTCTGCTGGTTTTTTTTTCCACTGGTCAAAATTGCAACCAGCTGCTAAAAAAACGCCAGAAAAGCAGAAAATTACTTAAATGGCAGAGGAGATGATAACAGCTGTAACCAAGGCAGAATGTAGCAAAAACTTCTTTATTTGTATCCATAAAAGGTAACAATCAACCAGCTGGCAATGCAGACACAAGAAAAAACCCCTAAAACCGCCGACCGCGTTTCAGGTGGAAGACCACCCTTAATCATGCATACTTCTCGAAAATATTGGAACAGACCGTTTATAAACCCTGCCAAAGTAAATCGACTTAACTCACTATCGCAGTCCGTTCTCAACTCTCCGAGAACACCCGCGTGCCCTTTCCGTAACGCCACCGTAAACACGTGGGCGGTAACCAGCCGATTGAAACAAACAAAACAAACTGATACACAGGAAGTACTTACCCCTTCCGCCACGACAACCTGAGACGTCCTCCAGGCCGATGCCAAGGGTTGGCGACCGCGCAAAGGCAGCGGGAAGGCAGCGGACCAACTCTGTCCATCGTGCAACCAGCACGACAAGACAGACGGCATCGTAATGGAAGGGAGGAAGGGGGAACGGACGCAAGCAGCGTAAGAGGCCTAAAAACAACACAGATAACATTAAATACCCTGGGTAAACTAAGCATAAATGCAAGGATAAAGACAATATGCTCTATACATCACAATAGACATATTAATAGGAAATGAAATGAATGCCATCAAAGTACAAAATTATGCACATTACAGATGTACATACTGTCTTGGACAAGCTGAAAATGTAAATGAAAAAATATGAAATTTAAGAAATACCTGCGGACTAGAAGGATACGTAAAAGATACAATTAGCCCCTAATAAGTGAACATCCACTCCTTTCTTAAGAATTGTAATTCCCCGCAGGGGGGCAGCAGTATCTAACACAAAAATACCAAAATGCCTCTTGTCATGTAACATGTGATTCAAGTCCCCACCACGCTTAGGTTTTGACAACCCTGTCTAATGCCCATAACCCTCAATTTACTGTAATTGCCTCCATGCACTTCCTGAAGTGCATGGAAAGATTGATCTGGTTTCTGATCGCAGTACTGGTGATAACATTAAGAATGCTCGAGGATACGGGTTTCCAACCTTCTAGTGGGCTGCCCACATACTTGAGGTTGCATCTGTACAGATAGCCAGATAGACCACATGGTGTGAGTTACAGTTGATTTAAGTGCGGATAGTATATGATTTAAGTATGTGTACTGATTGTAAAATATCCTGCCACTGATAACAAAACCACAAACCCTACAGGCTGGAGCCACACCTGTAAAACCCCTGAAATTTCAGCCAATTCCCTTTGTGTCTCCCTAACATATCTGCGTTGACGACAATACATTGCCAAGGAGTCAACGGGTCTACGGGGACTACCTGAATTCCATCCGCAAGGAATATCATTCAGAATTGAATCTTCCTGCAGATTGGGTAAATGTTTAAAGAACTATAATTTTTTTAATTTTTGAGAATTGGGTGTTGTAATCGAGTACCAAAATAATTTTTGTTATTTGTAGTTAAGCTCTACTTATTTCATCTCTGAAAAAGCAGTGCTCCTGGATTTGTTATTAACAATCTTTGAGGCAACCGATTAAGGGTCCGGAGGGCAGGATAACCTCTTCTGCTTACCTGCCATGGAATGGCCTCACTTAGTCACACTTAAAATCTATGGGGAACTATCAGTTAGTACGCATGGATCGATCATTTCCCACAACAGGAATGGATTTACTGTGTGGTCCAGGGTGGTAACTCCGATAATGTAATATAGTGTTCCCTGCTGTGGCTTTGCGATGAGTTTTAGTCACAATGTTATGACCTGATTTGCCCACAAGCACCAAATCTAAATTGTACACTGGTCCTCCCAATCCCTGCTAACAAAACGTAAGTTGCAAGGATTAATTATTGAGATAGAAAACAGAAACGAAGGTATGGCAGATACATCACGCCCACCCAAATAATATGAGTGTCGTACGATGTACCTGCATACAAACGCAAATGGGCCAAAAAAGGATTATCGGGGTGTTAATACCGTAGGGCGAAACTCCACCAAGCCATGACCAGATTGGGCCTAGGAAGGACGAGAACTTCGCCCCCATCGACATCCCCCTTCACCTGAAATAAATTCAACTCAAAAGAAAAAAATATGTGTTGACATTAAGAAAACTGTTACCACTAAATGAATAAATTCTGCCAATACCAGGAATATTAACTTGTTCATTATTTAAATGACACTTGAAGAGCGTGAGAGCTATGTAATGCGGTATCAAGTGTATAGCGACTCGACCGTCGCAAGTGGAGCCACACACATTATCTGATTCCCACAGCCGCATGCTGTGTAACTAGCGTAATACATCTCGAGTGTCCTGTAAATAAGGCTCGAACGACTGGCAACCGGTGGCTGGGAGTAAACTGTCCAACCACTGCATCGTCTCTCAAAAAGAGACCCAAATACCCGAAACAATCGTCGCATGGTATGATCCACAATATCCTGTGTGGATTTTGGCAATCCGAAAAATTATGGGCATAATAGTGATTCTACCAAAATATATTCCTTTTGTTTTAGGGACAAAGCCCCCCTAAGCCAAACCTTCCCATCAAAAGAGAAACTAGTTCTACCCTGAAGGAAGCATTTGGATCTTTAGGGGGAGCTTATGATAAGTAGTATTGTCCATGACATGGACGCATAGTTTCATTTGTATTTCATTCTGTCCATGACCACCACGTGCCCCCCATTATCAGCCCATTCTAATGATTAAAATGAGAATTCTCCTTCGCAAGCGTTCATAGCATTTTGTTCGACTCTGTGAATTAGCAATTCTGTTGCTGAGGACACGGTGGGGCCAAGGACCTAAGATCCCTTCTCTATATCATTGAAACCGATCCATGCTTTGGGTTCGAGAATGAATGGATAAAAATTCCCCGGATTAGACAACCTTAAAATTCGAAGAATTGTAAGCAAAGAACTCTGCAGCATGGATAGAAGTATGAAGGGACTGTGAAGCTCCTGTAGTGTCATGAGTGTAACTTGTTCCATGGGGGAGTCATGATACTCAATGCCTCACTATCACAATCAAAATTGCAATCGGTTTCTACAATATCCCTCCCTGAGTCCTGCTCTGTGGACCAAAAATGTCGTCTTAAATGTAAGGATCTAACTAACAGAGATTTATTATATTTTTCAAAGTAGAAATAAATCAAAATCAGATTTGTAAACAAAAATTAAGACCTCAGTGAAGAATTTCATTTGTGCTGTTATCCCAAAGACAACGAGGACAAATTTTAGGACATCTAAATCCTCATGTGACCCTAGGTCCTGATTGACCCTAATGGGGCTTGGCGAGTTTTCATTTTGCTTTTTCGATGTCTCCTCCTCCCCGTTTGCGACGGCCCCGTTTTTTGGACCTCGTTTGGCCCTTGATCTTGAATTGTCAGATGATAAGACTTGAGGCCTGAAGTAACTGGTAGGATGCATCCATCACCGCAAAGAATCAAATATTTGTGTCCAGTTGGACCCGGAGTCATGGAGCCGAACTGACTCTCCAGACTCCTGTGACTTAATGACGACGTTTCAAATAGACCTATGGAGTAGAGGATTCAAATCTACGTTTGCCCCATTCATAAACAACATCCTGTTCATAATCACAAGGTCCCTCTGGAACTTGCTTTCTAATTTCCATGATAGAAATTTTTTTTCATTTTCGATGTTAGTATCCATTTGTTCATAAGCATTCTCAAAAACAGGAGGAATCGGTGAGAACTTAAAGTTCTTTCCTCGTTTTTTAAAATGTCAGCAATATGATCGATATTAAGTCTCCTCATGCTTTACTATAAGAGCCATCAGCTTCAAGGAACATGCACTAAGGATTCATTTCATTCCAATGTGAAATTCGCATGGAGAAACAGTAGTGGGGACTTTTTTGATGCGGTGCCAGCGAGGTATCAATCCCTCCTGTATATATTGGAAAGGTGGTTTGATCCCACCAATCCGAATTTCTAATTTTAACTTTTCCATTCTTGCATTTAGGAGAGAAATCTGGGGGTTTTGGTGCATTGTTATTCTATAACCAGGATACCGCTGCAGCTTTAACTGTCTGTTGGAGTATAATCCATATTTACCAAGCACCTTGTCTGTGCGCATCTAGGTTGCTTGAAAAAATGCTGTATGTAAATCATGAGGAGAGCCCGTTTCTAGCCCGCATGACAAATGTTAAGAGCAACAAACAAAAAATTGCACCAGCTCACCTTATCTCAACTCAAAGCGGCCTCCGCCACTGTATCCCGCTATGGGCAAACCGAAGTAGTACTAAATATGCAAGAGGAGAAGAACAGCTTACCAAAGGCAGATGTAGCAAAAACTTCTTTATTTTGTAGTCCATAAAAGGTAACAAAGCAACCAGATGCAATGCAGACACACAAGAAAAAACCCCTAAGAAACGCCGACGCGTTCAGGTGGAAGACCACCCTAAATCATGGCATACAGTCATATTGAACAGACCGTTTAAAAACCCAGCCAATTTAAATCGACTTAACACTCACCTGATCGCGTCCGTTCTCCTCTCCATCTCCGAGACAGCCCGCGTGCTTCCGGAACGCCACCGTAAACACGGTGGCGGATAACCAGGCGATGTATAAAAAACAAAACACACTGATACACAGAATTAGCATACCCGTCCCCAGAACAACCTGAACACCTCCAGTCCGGGAGGCCAAGGGTTGGCGGTCCCCCGTCGCCATGGCAGCGAAGGCAGCGACCGAAATCTGTCATCGTGAACCAGCACACGAAAGACAGACGGCATCTGTATGGAAGGAGGAAAGGGTAACGGACGCAAGCAGCGTAAGTGCCTAAAATCAACACAGAATTACATTAAAACCTGGGGTAAACTTAAGCTTAAATGCAAGGATAAAGACCATATGCTCTATACAACACAATAGACACATATAATAGAATGAAATATGTAATGCCCCTTCAAAGTACAAAATTATACAGCATAACTGATTACATACTGTCCATGGACAAGCAATAATGTAAATGAAAAATATGAAAGTTAAGACATACCTGCGGACTGAAGTGGATCCTAAATAGATTACAAATTAGCCCCTAATAGTGGAACATCCACTCCTTTCTAGAATTTAATTCCCGCAGGGGAAGCAGTACTAAAACAAAAATCCAAAATGCCTCCTTTGTCATTAAACAAGTGGAATCATGACCCCCACCACGCTTAGGTTTGACAACCCAGTCAAGGCCCATAACCCTCAATTACTGGTAATTGCCTCCATGCACTTCCCTGAAGTGCATGAAAGATTGGATCTGTTCGGATCGCAGTACTTGATATCATTAAGATGCTCGAGGATACGGTTTTCACCTTCTAGTGTGCTGCCCCACATACTGCAGTTGCATTCTGTACAGATAGCCAGATAGACCACATGGTGTTGAGTTACAGTTGATGTAAGTGTGCGGATAGTATATGATTTATTATGTGTACTGTTGTAAAAATATCCTGCCATTGATAACAAAACCACAACCCGACATGGGCTGGAGCCACACCTGAAAAACCCCTGAAATTTCAGCCATTTCCTTGTTGTCTCCATTACCAATATCTGCGTTGGACGACAATACAATTGCCAGAAGTACGTGGTCTAGGGTGACTACCTAAATTCCCCTCCCAAGAATTCATTCAAATTGAATCTTCCTGCGAAGGGGGTAAATGTTTAAGAACTATTTTTTTAAATTTTTTGAGAATTGGTGTTTTTTAATGAGTACCAAAATATTTTTGTTATTGTTGTTACTCTTTTTTTTCTTCTCTAAAAAGCAGTTTGGTCCCGGGTTTTGTTTTTAACAACTTTGAGGCACGTTTTAAGGGGCCAGGGGAAAACCTCTTCTCTTGCCTCCCATGAAGGGGCCTCCGTTCACCTTAAATTTAGGGGGGAATACAGTTACGATGGTGAGATTTCCCCAACGGGAAGGGGATTTACGTGTGTGTCCGGTGGTAATTTTGGAAAAATGTAATTAGTGTTCCCTGCTGTGGTTTGCGAGAGTTTTTATAACAATGTTTGCCCTGATTTGCCCAAACACCAAATCTAAAAATTGTACACTGGTCTCCAAATCCGTGCAACAAAACTAGTTGCAAGGATTATTTGGGGATAGAAAAAAAACGAAGGTAGGCGATACATCACCCCCCAAAATAAATGGGGAGGTGTCGAAGTACCCCCCCATCCCAACGCAAATGGAAAAAAAGGATTTGGGGGGTGGACGTGGGCAACTCCCACCAAGCCATGCCAGATTTACCCCTTTACCCATTCGCAGGAAAGATTCAATTCTGTTGTTTTTTGCATAAAATTCAGGTGTCCCCCGAGCCCCCGTATCTTGGGCAATTTTTTGTCGCCCAAACGCAGATTGTCTACTGGAGACAAAAAGGAATTGGCTGAAAATTTCAGGGGTTTTTACAGGTGTGGCTCCGCCTTAGGGTTTTGGTTTTGTTATAGTGGCAGGTATTTTACAAAGTAACATATAATCATAAAATCCCACTTACAATCAATGTAACTCACACCATTGGTCATTCTGGTATCTGTACGAATCCCAACCCTCCAGTATGTGGGCACACCACTAAAGGTTGAAAACCGTATCCTGAGCATCTTTTGAATCACCAGAACTGCACCCAAAAAACAGACCCAATTTTTCCCCTGCACTTCAGGGAAAGTGCAGGAGGAAATTTCAGTAAATTGGGGTTATGGGCATAGACGGGGTTTGTAAAAACCCCTAAGCGTGGTGGGGACAAAAATCACATGTTACAGAAAAAGGGGGCATTTTGGATTTTGTTTTAGATACTGCTCCCCCCGGGGATTAAATTCTAAAAAGGTGGGGGTTTTTCCCTTTGGGGGCTTTTTGTATTTTTACTTTTCCTTTATCCGCAGGTTTTCTTAAATTTCATATTTTTCATTTACATTTTGTTTTGTCCCAAACAGTATGTACATCAGAATGTGCATAATTTTTGTACTTTGAAGGCTTTAAAATATTCATTCTTTTTAATTTTTATTGTGATGTATAGGTTTGTTTTTTCCTTTGCTTTAAGCTTAATTTTCCCCAGGGTTTTAATGTAATCTGTTTTTTTTTTTTGGCCTTACCTGTTTGGTCCGTTCCCCCTTCCCCCCTTCCATCGAGCCGTCTGTCTTTCGTGCTTTTTTCCGATAAAAGATTTGGTCCTCCCTTTTCCCGGGGCCCATGGCGCGGGGCGCCAACCCTTGGCCTCCGGCCTGGAGGACGTCTCATTTTGTTTTGGCGCGGGTATGTACTTCCCTGTGTATCGTTTTTTTTGTTTTTTTACACCCGGTTACCGCCCATTTCGGTGGCTTTTTCCGGGGGAAGCACGGGGGGCGTCTCGGGGGGGAAAGAAGGACGCGATCAGGTGAGTTAAGTCGATTTAATTTGGCAGGGTTTAAAAACGGTCTGTTCAAAATTGAATGTATGCCCTGATTAAGGGGGTCTTCCACTGAAAGCGTCGCATTCTTAGGGGGGTTTTTTTGTTCTGCTTTCAATTTGGTTTCTTTTTTACCTTTTATGGGCACAAATAAAATTTTTTTTAAATTTCCCTTTTGGTACCGCGATCATCTCTTTTGCCATTTTGTCACTACGGTTTGCCCTAGCCGGGGGACGGGGAGGCCGCTTTGGTCGGTGGCTGGTTCAATTTTGTTTTGTTTCCTACAGAAAAATGTACTACAGGGGGTCTTTTTGGGAAAGGGGGGCGGGCGTCTTTTTGGGCGTTTTCGCGGCGTTTTTTGCCCCGATTTTTTTTAAAGAAAACCCCCGGAACCCAAGTCCCCACCCTTTTGGGGGGGTAAAAGGTTTCATTTCAAACTGCATAAAGGTTTGATGGTCCCCCTTTTTTGTCCTTTTTAAAACAATGACTGCTTTGGTCGCTAACCCTTTTGCGCAATCATATTTTTTTCGCTAAAAATACGTTTTTACAGATTTTGGCGTCAATCTGTTTTTTTTTCAAATTTTATTCCTAAACTCCTTTTCTAAATTTTTTGGGCTAATAAAGTTTCCCCTTTCTAATGATGAAAGAAAAAAACGTTTTTACGGATTTTGGCGCAAGAATCCATTTTTTTACTTTTTTTGGCACAAAAAAATAATTTTTTTTACAGATTTTGGGGCTAAAAACGCTTGTCTCGCCCTGACGCCAAAAATAGTTTTTTTTCGGTTTTGGCGCAAAAATCCGGGTTTTTTTTTTTGTTTTTTGGGACTAAAATAATTTTTTTTACGATTTTGGCGCCCTTTAAAGTTATCCCGCCCTGGGGCAAAAAAAAAATTTTTTTTTGGGTTTTGCCGCCCAAAAAAAAAGGGTTTTTTTTAAAATTTTTTTTACACTAAAAAATTTTTTAAATGTTTCGGCGCTAATAACTTATCTCGGTCTATGGAAAAATACTTTTTTTACGGTTTTTGGTGCAAGAACCGTTTTTTTTTTTCGTTTTTTTTGGCATTAAATAAATTTTTTTTTTTAAATTTTGGCGCTAATAACGTTTTCTCGCTCTAACGCCAAAAAGTTTTTTTTACGGATTTTTGGGGCAAATACTTTTTTTTTGCTTTTTTTTTCACTAAAATTTAAAATTTTTTTTTGATTTGGCCTAAATAAAGTTTCTCGTTCTGACGGCAAAATCGTTTTTTAAAATTTTGGGGCAAAAAAAAACTTTTTTTTACGTTTTTTGCACTTTAAAAAAATTTTTTTTCACAGATTTTAGGCCAATAAGTTTTCTCGCCCTCTGACGCTAAAAACGTTTTTTTTCGGTTTTTTTGGGGCAAAAAAATAAATTTTTTTTCTTTTTTTTACACTAAAAAAAAATTTTTTTTATGATTTGCCGCAAAAACGTTACTGTTTTGACGGAAAAATAGTTTTTACGCATTTTTGGGGCAAAAAAATCGTTTTTTTACTTTTTTTTCACTAAAATAATTTTTTTTTTCAGATTTTAGGGCAAAAACGTTTCTGCCTCTGCGCTTTAAAAAAAACGTTTTTTTTTTACGGTTTTGGGAAAAATCGTTTTTTTACGTTTTTTTCACTAAAAAATTTTTTTCTGATTTTGCCGCTAATAAGTTTCCGTTTGACGCCAAAAATACGTTTTTTTACGCATTTTGGGCAAGAATACGTTTTTTTACGTTTTTTTCATAAAATAATTTTTTTTTCAGATTTTAGGCCAAAAACTATCTCGCCTCTGACGCTTTAAAATGTTTTTTTTACGGATTTGGCGCAAAAATACGTTTTTTTTCGTTTTTTGAACTAAAAAATTTTTTTTCCCGATTATGGGGCTAATAAAGTTTTCTCGCTTTGACGCCAAAAAAGTTTTTTTTGCATTTTGGCGCAAAAAACCCTTTTTTTACGTTTTTTGGCAAAAATAATTTTTTTTTCGATTTTTTGCGCAATAACGTTTTCTCGCCCCTGAGCTAAAAATCGTTTTTTTGGATTTTGGCGCAAAAAAACGTTTTTTGACGTTTTTTTTAACTAAAAATTTAAATTTTTTTACTTTTTTGGCGCTAATAAACGTTTTCGTTCTGCGGGAAAAAAACGTTTTTTACGCATTTTGGGGCAAAAAAACTTTTTTAGTTTTTTGGACCCAAAATAATTTTTTTTACAGATTTAGCGCCCAAAAACGTTATCTACCTCTGATGCCAAAAAAAAACGTTTTTTTATGGATTTTGGGGGCAAAAAATACGTTTTTTGACACTAAAAAAAATTTTTTTTTTCTGTTTTGGGTCTAACCTAATTCGGGCTTTGACGCCAAAAAACTTTTTTTGGATTTTGCGCAAAAAATCGTTTTTTTAAAATTTTTTTTTGACACTAAAAAAAATTTTTTTTTCTGTTTTTTTGGGGTAAATACGTTATCCGCTTCTGCGCCCAAAAAAAACGTTTTTACGGATTTTGGCGCAAGAATCCATTTTTTTTGGCTTTTTGGGGGAAAAAAATTCTTTAAAAGGGTTTTTTGGGGTAAAAACTGATTAGCTTTGGGCGCAAATAATTCATTTTTTAAGGATTTCGGCCCGAATGATTTTTTACGGGGTTTGGGGGTTAGTTCAAAATCTTTTAAAAAATTTTGGGGTAATAAAAATGATCTCGCTTTGACACTAAAAATATTTTTTTTTTTCGGAATTTGGGCCAATAAAGCGTTTTTTTGGGGTTTGGCGCCTTTTAAAACCCTTTTCTTTTCAGATTTTGTGCAATACAGTTATCTTTTGTATGCCAAAAATAATTGGGTTTTTGTGGATTTTGGTGAGAATTGGGGGCAAAATTTAATAAAAGAAAGCACGCAGCAGCAGCACACAAAAGGGCAATGTGCTCACAATGGTCAGTGATGTAAAGGAAGTGACTACTTAAAGTTAACTCCCCGTGGGTACTTTAAAACTAATGGTTAATTTGGGGATACAAAAAAAAAGGAGCAAAGACTTTCAAAAACCCCCAAAAAAAAGAAAAATGCACCAAAAAAAAAGGACGTTTTTTCAGCGTTTTAAGCAGTGGAAGGAAATCAGTTTCTGAACGTTTTTAGTAATTCGTTTTCAGGTGTTTTTGTCCACGCAGTTAGACATAGCCTAACACAAACCAAATCTGAAAAAAAAACCCTTTTTGGGTTTGATCACGCCATGTTTTCCCCCCCTGTGGTGGTTATATTGACTGTGAATTAAATTCCTTATTTGTCTTCCCCCTTGGAAAGTTTCAAAAAGGACGTTCCATGATTTAACCCCAAACGGGTCCCCTGCAAAAATGTTCCTTTAAAATACATAGGGTACCCCAAAACTTTTAGTACTCGAAACAAAGGCGTCAATTTTCCAAACTGAAGTCATTTATTTTATGTTGTTGTTGGTTTAACCATTTGGATTTGGGCACTTGATTTTTTTTTAGAGATATAATAATAAAAGATATATTTTAATAGGGATTCTAGTTTCTTTTTGGCAGTGATTTACGTTTGTAGATCCATTGATATTGAATTGGTAAGTTTTTTCTTTGATTTCTCCCCACATAAGGCCTCATGTATGAAAAACTGTTTTTGGGTTTTGGGGCCCCTTTACCGGCACAGAGCAAGTACCGGTCGGGTTATCCCCTGTATTTCTCTTTTTTGGGGGGCCCCCTGTACTGGCCCCCCCGGGTGACACTTTTCTTGCTGTTTGTGGAGAAAAGCCCCCCCTTCAATAGAAGGTTATGTTTTCCCCCCGAAAAAACCGGGCAAAAAAAATGAACAGTTCAAAATTTTTTGGGTGCCGGGGTCTAAAAAAACCGTCCGGTGGAAATTGGCAGTGGAGATGCTGACGAATTTTCCCCGGGGCCGTGATAAAGTTTGACTACGGTTTTTCAGACGGTTTCAAAAAACCCCAAACGTTGAAAAACCTGCCTGGGGAATGCCTAAGACTTTCTTTGTTGCCCATATGTAAGGGAAGAAAATTCACCTTAAAACCCTCTTGTGCCCGGTTCCAAAATTTATGTTTAGCCCGGAAAAAATGCCACCCGACATCCTCAGTTCCTTCTTTCTCTTTTTTTTAGTTACAAAAAAAGATTTTTATGCAGGGGCTCGATTGCGGTAACAGTAACGAATTTTCTTACTTCTATTTCAAATAGGAAAATCATTGGCTTTATTTTTTCATTTAAAAAGTTCTATTGGTTTCCCTTTTAAAAAACAAATTCTTTAATAAATTTGATTGGTGGTGGTGACCTTTTAAAATTGTTTTTGTTAACATAGGATGTTCAAATTTTGGATTTCTGACTTTGTTTAGGTTAGGGAAAAACCCCTTTTAATTTTAGCTGTTTGTGTCTTGTTCTTTTTAAAGCCCGGAAAAAGCAGGCTGTGGGCTTTTTTTAAATTTTTTGGTTATTTAAATATCCAGAGTGGTGTTTTCAAACTGGAGAATTTTTTTAGTTTTGGATCCCAGAAATGAAATGTGACTTAAAACTTTTTTCACACCGTCTATAAAAAAACAATTGTAAGGTGCAACAGGTTTTAATAGAGATAAGTCATTTCAGTGAATAAAGAATTTCTTGATGTCTGGGGAGAATTATAACACTTTCTTTCAAAATAGAAAACTATTCAAATTGCTTAACCCTTTTACTTTGGGTAGGGGGTATTTCCCCTATAAAAAAGAAAAGAAGAAAGTATACACAAAGACGTTTTTTTAAATAATCCATAATGTTTGGCTTTAGACCAAAATGTCCCTTTTGGTCCCCTCGACAGGAGACCTTTTCCCACATGCTTGTGCTGCCTCCTACTTAACTTTTTGCTAACTGCAAATGGGACTTCTTATGATTTTCTTTCAAAAAGGGTTTTATTCCTGCAATTTTAAGGGCCCCAGTTTTTAGAAAAACCCGATAAGGCCTTTGGCCCAAAAGTCTTCACCGAGTGTGGTTTCCTGCAACTCCCCAGATGCTTGGGCCTCTAGGCTGCTTCTTTAATTAGTGCTCTTCTTGTTTGGGCTGTCAGGTTAGGAAAAATTGTTTGTTTCCAAAATGTTCTCAAGAGGTATGGCTCTACGGCAAGTGTAAAATGCCAGTCGGATTTTGTCTTAAGAATCCAGCCAGTATTTTATCGTCTTTTCAATAGTTTTGGTGGTCAGTTCTGTCTGCAGTTTGAGGATTCGCCCATCCCCTAAACCCCCCCTGAACAGTTTCACCCTTTGCCCCAAAAACCCGGGGGGGAAGATTGTGAATGTTCTAAGTTTTTTTTGAACGCCCCCGCGGGATAAAAAACCATCCAACTGAAAAAAATTTTTTAGTGTAGCTAAATTTAGCGGATTTTTTTTAAACAACGTCTATGGGGTTTGGGGGACGCGGGGTTTTCAGTTTGTGTGGACCAACCCTAACAAACCTAGAGGCCCTTCACAAAAACAGCTGTAGTTATACTGGGAAAAAATTACCCTTTTCAATGACCCTATTTTTTTTATTTGGGCTTTTAAAGGGGTTTTCTCAAAAGATTAGCTTTTAAATGAAAGGGACGGTAAATTAAGGGCTTTTTCTTTAAAAATTTTGGTCAATTGATTTTTTCCCTTTAAACGTGGAAAAAGAGGTATTTTTTTGAAAACTGAGTGCCAAAAGTTTGTATTGGACCTTGTTGGGCCCGACCCTTTAAATCTGGGTTTTCTGATTAGTTTTGAGGGGCAGGGAATGATGTCCCCCAAAAAACGGGAAAAGTCAGTTGAAAAAAATGATTATCTCTTAAGGGTAAGCCATTTTTTTGTCTTCAGAGCACAAGTACTATAAGTAGAGCCCGGATGATGGGGTAGGCAAAAGGGAGGTTTACGCCTTGGGCTTCCACTTCTTTTCAGGGCAGAAAAATGGGGGCCAAGAAGGGGGATGGGGATGGCTTTTCAAATTTTTTTTTGGCGGGGGGGCATATGCCTTTTTTGCCCCGGGCACCCGAAAAACCTTTTCCCAGTCCTGATGAAAGTGTTTAAAATCTTCTGCATTGTTTTGGTTTAAGGGTCCTTTCATACAGAGAAGCTAAATTTTTCTTAAATTTCTGCTTTTTAACCACCCCCAGCATGGGGGAAAAGAGTGGCCCGTTTTAAAATGCTCGTGAATTTGTTTATAACATGGTGAAAAAAACCCTTTTTTAAAGGCCCAAATTGGGCACACTGGAATTTTTTTTTTGGGGGGATCAGAGTACTGGAGGGCTGAAAAAAATATGAAAACCCCAGGTTTTTTTTGTTTTTTAAATTTGCATAAATTTGGAAAAGTATGTATCAGCTTATTTACCCCTTCACCCAAAAACTTGTTACCCCCCCCCCGTTGCTCTATAAATAAAGTAACCTTTAAATACATTTTTTGTTTGTGGCTGTAATGTTTTAAAAAAGAGAACGTTCAAGGGTTTTATGGGAAAACGTTTGCAACTCCCTTTTTTTTGTGTTTAGAATGTAAATGGGAAAAAACCCATCACCATTTTTTGGGTTTTGCCAAACGATATGGGGCCCCTTTCCCTTCTAAAATTCCAGCCGCAGCTGCCCCCAAAAAAAGCAGCCAAACACTTTAGAGGGTCGTTTTTGACGTTTTTTGGTTCTTCCCCGTTCCCCTTTGGGGCATTTGGGTTCTGGAGTAAAAGTGACACCAGGGTTAGTGGCAGCCCTTTGGGGGGACCAAAAAAAACCGGGCTAACAAAAAGCTGAGGGTTTTGTTTTGGGGGAGAAAGTTTCCCTTTCCAAAATGCAGCCCTTTTTTTTTTACTGGGAAAAAAATGAAAAAAAAAACCCCCAAAAAAGAAATTTAAAAAAAAAAAAACTTTATTTAAATAAATACCCCCCCGACACCGGCCCTCATTAACCATTTTATTATAGAAATAGATGCAATGCTGTCCAACATAGTCCACCGAATCTGTTGTAGCCCAAAAGGGAAAGCTGTAAATAAACAACAACAACCCAGCTTTCTGGGAAGCTGAATAGCCTATTCCCCCATAGCAGGCGTCCAGGAAAGTTGGGTGTCTGCTGTGGAGGATGGGTGTCACCCAGCTTTCCGGGATGCTGAATAGCCTATTCAGTGCCTTGGAAAGCAGGGTGACATCCCCACAGCAGTCGTCCAGGAAAGCTGAGTGACACCCATTCCTCACAGCAAGCACCTTGCTTTCCTGGATGCCTGCTGTGGAGGGATGTCACCCAGCTTTCATACATGCTGGATAGGCTATTCAGCATGTGGGAAAGCTGGGTAGGCCTTGGGGAAGGGAGGGAAAAAATGTGTGGGGGTCAGGGAGGGAAGTGGGGATGTGTGGGAAAGCGGTCAGGAAGAGGAGGGGTCTAGTGGAGGGGGTTAAGGAAGAGGAGGGGTCTAGTGGAGGGTCAGAGAGGAAACTGAGGTTCAGGGAGTGGCGGTCGAGTGGAGGTCTGGGGGGTGAGTGGAGGGACAGGGAGGGGGGGGGGTGAGTGTAGGGACAGGGAGGGAGGGGGGCCGAGTGGAGGGTCAGAGAGGGAGGAGGGGTCAAGTTGGAGGACATGGAGGGAGGGGGAGCCAGGGAGAGAGAGGGGGGTGAGTTGGGGGACATGAAGGGAGGGGGACCAAGCGGGGGTCGGTGAGGAGGGGGGCCGAGTTGGGGAACAGAGAGGAAGGGGGGCTGAGTGGGGGTATAGGGAGGGAGGGTAGGTCATGGAGGGAGGGACAGTTGAGCGGGGGGACAGAGAGGGAACCGAGTGGTGGGACAGGGAGGGAGGGAGAGGGGCCGAGTTGGAGGACAGGGAGGGCGGGGGGAGTGATACTTACCTCCCTCAGCTGCCTTCGCCCCCGTAGTTACACTGAACAGAGGACCTGTGAGTGGGCCAGCTCTCTGCAGCCAGTGACGTCAGGGGAGAATCTTATGACGCTTCCCCTGCGTCTCTGTTCTCCTGTACTGACCGCCAGTGATGGAGAGAGCTCCCTGACAGGCAGCCATGTGCCCTGAATTGTTGGGACTGGGCTGTGCAGTTCACAGTTTGCACCTCACATGGAAGCACAAACAGTGAACTGCACAGCCCCGTCCCAAGGATCCAGGGCACATGCCCTGGATTCCTCCCTGCCATCCCAGAACAGTACAAGAAAGGTCCCAAATCGAGACTTTCCCACCAAAATCGGGACGGTTGGGAGGTATGTAAGCCATACCCCAAAAATAAGACATGGTGATAGACGTGGCTATGCAGTGTACCAGCACGGAGTGGTAAAGAAGATAGGCAGCCCTTCTCATCTGCCCCATAGTGACAGTTGCTATCTTGGAGGTGACCGGAGAGATGCAGGCAACCCCATCAACAAGGTCGGCTCCCTCTGTCAGGTCCCAGTCATTCTGTGCGTGCTGCAAGCTGAAGCATAGAGGGAGACACAGAAAGTGAAAGTAAAAGTCTCCTCAGTGAAGTGAGAAGCAGGCCCTTTTAGGTATTGTGTGTCCTCAGGTGGAAGAAGTAAAGCTTTGACTGCCATTTTACTCAGCACTGTGGGTCTCTCTCTCCCAGCACTAGTCTGTGGGTCTTTGGAACGATGTTCCAGAAGAAGACTACTTAACTATATTTGAATGAATGTAGATTGTTGTACCATAGTTCATAAAAAAATAAGACATCCCCTGAAAAGAAGCCATAGTGTGTCTTCTTGAGGAAAAATAAATATAAGACAGTGTCTTATTTTCGGGAAAACATGGTATTACCTCCAGTCTGGGCCTGGGTATCTGATATGCATTCTGTTTCTTGCTCATCCGTCCTGCTGTTTGCTACCCTGCCCCGGTCACCTAGTGTGTGCATCCCATCCTGTGTCTGCTCTGTCCCCAGTTCTTGTGTCTCCTGCTATCCAGTACCTCGTCCCTGCTTCTGGTGTCATGTCTGCTGGTCCAGAACCCACTGTTCCTGCTGGTGTGGAATCCCCTATTCTTGGTGTCATGCTTGCTGGTCCAGAATCTGTTGCTGCTGATGTCACGCCTGTGGTTCGAAATCCGCTGTTCCTTGTGTCACACCTTCTGGTCTGGAATCTGCTGCTCATGGTGTCACACCTGCTGGTCTGGAATCTGCTGCTCACGGTGTCACACCTGCTGGTCTATAATCTGCTGCTCATGGTGTTACGCCTGCTGGTCTGTAATCTGCTGCTCATGCGGGCAAAGCCTGGTCTGGAATCTGCTGCTCCCGGGTTTACGCTTGGTGAATCTGGTCACGGTGTTACGCCTGCTGGTCTGGAATCTGCTGCTCATGGTGTTACGCCTGCTGGTCTGGAATATGCTGCTCATGCTGTCACGCCTGCTGGTCTGGAATCTGCTGCTCATGGTGTTACGCCTGCTGGTCTGGAATATGCTGCTCATGGTGTCACGCCTGCTGGTCTGGAATCCACTGTTCCTTGTGTCAAGCCTGCTGGTCTGGAATCCACTGCTGCTGGTGTCACGCCTACTGGTCCGAATCCGCTGCTCCTGCAGTCACATCTACTTGCCTGGAATCTGTTGTTCCTGTGTCATCCATTCCGATGTCCTGATCTGACCCCTCACGTCCCTGACCATGGATGACAGGCAACTGCCACTCACGGTCCTAATGATCCACTTCCGTTCCTCAAGAGATGTTTCAGGATCTATCTGTTTATCCTGTATTTGCTTGTTTTTTTCAAAAAAAATTTTTGAAAGGACATCCACTGTGCATAAACATTTTTAAGCTTTTCAAAGGGAATTTTAAGTAAATAATTTATGAA